>WBMY01000780.1:140979-158165 GCA_013397315.1 Donacobius atricapilla
AAAAAGAAAAAGAAAAGGAGCAGGTTTGCCACCACACTGCTGCTAGGGGAGGAACATTCCTCAAAGGGATGGGCAGTGCATGATGGAGAGCAAGGGGTTTTGCTTCACTTAATGCCTGCCGACAAGTTTTTATTTAAACTAAACTTGTTAAGGTGTTGTCTTAATAGGCTAAAATTCCACAGGGTTCCCCCAGGTGGGTTTCTTCTGGGTAAATGGTGCATGTAGTGTTCCTGATTGATCCCATTCCAGTAGTAGAGCTGCAGCAGTTTATGCCCATCTGCTGTAAATTGCATGCTTTCTGCTTCTTAACAGCCTATTTTCTGTGAATGCTAAAGGGGGTGAAAAAAAAGAAAAAAAAAAAAATCTCAAAACATTTCAGCCTGAGAACCCAAGAAACCATGTTATGAAGTAAAAGCCACTGCTCTGATGAGTTTCTAAGTTGTCCGGTAGCTCCGTGTATTAAAACACAACTCCTTAAGCTTCCCCTGACTACAATCAATGGGAATGACTTCGCCTTAAGTGTGCTCTTTTCTCTCCACTGCTCTGGAGGTACAACAGGTTTCAAGTTTACTCTTATTAACTGCTTTCAAGTGCTTAGAAAGAGAAGGAAAATAAACCAGGCAGAGTACCAAGACGGCTCGGCGCGTAGGCTGCCTCTCAACACCATTTCCAAGTGTGAGAGGTTGCATTTAAAGCTCATTGCTACACCTAGACTCTTCAGAAAAATATGACAGGAAAAGTTACAGCAGGAAGGAAAACAAAACAACAACAAAGAAAGAGAAAAAGACCTTATTTCTTTCTGAGAAAAAGCCCTTATCACTTCCACACTGGAGGTCAACATCACCTTGGCTGCATTAACACCACTGTGTCTCAAGCTGCAGCAGTTTCAGCGATACTTTGGGTATCAGCACAAAAGGGGGGGATGTATCCTTATCTTGGAGTTTAGTTTTGTGTTGTGGGTTTGGTTGGGGGTTTTTTTGTTGGGTTTTTTTTTTTTTTTTTTTGTCCTAGATGCAGAAACTGAAGGGAGAGGGGAAATCTCAAGGTCACCCAGCTGGTCTGTGATTCAGCTGGCAATAGAGGCCATGTCTCCCACATCAGCATTTCATACACCACCCACTCAGCACAGTCCACAACTGGGAAAAGCTGCAGTTGTTTTCTATGCTTAAAACTTTCCACGGAGTAAGACAGAAAACACAACTTGTTCGGACAACACTGCATCTCCCATCAATAGATAACTTTGAACTCCATCATATGTCAAAGGCAAAGTTATTCTATCTTGTTTGGGAAAATTGGAATTGTTTCTCTTCTTTTAAGAATTTGATTCACATAAGGTCAAAGAAAAGATGGAGTATAAGGGTGTGGGGGTTGGAGGGATGCACATGTGGAGGGAAAACAGCAGGAGGTGGAGTGTATTTCTTCCTCAAATCATGTCTGATTTCTGAGCAAACTAACTTTCCTTAAAACATCTGTGTTCACTCAAGGTATGCCTGTATTTTCTTGTGAGGAGCTGAAAAGAAAATCCACATTTGCAATGGCAAAAGGCTTAAGAAAAAAAGAGAAAAAGACAATCTGTTTCATTGAGGTTATACAACGTAATTGACCAGACTGCAGAGAATGCAGCTCGGTAAAACAATTAGACATTCAATTTACTATATAAATTCAGCAATTTCCACACTAACACTTCTACACTATTAAAACGAGTCTAATGATTTCCAAACTACTTCCCTCATTCTCTTGAAACAGAAACTCTTCCTTTCCCTCTCTCTCAGCTTTCTATCTGCAAGCTCTTATTACAGATAATTATTTCACAGGAAAGTGGTAAGAGACTATTATGACGGGCACAGAATCAAACTAATGGAGGTAATCCACTTTTGTTTAAAATCGCCTGCTCTGAATGCAAAGGGCAAAACTCTCTGAAGATTTGTATTTTTGGTGATGCAAATGATCTCCTGAGTTAAATTCTCGACAGTAATCCTATCTAAGGATAGAATAACTCTGCTTGTTGTCATCTTTTGCTATGTTACATATTAAATTCAGACATAATCTTTCACACAAGTGGCTGAATGCACAATTTATAGGGGCTGCAGCTCTGTAAGTTAAGAATGCATTGTGCACACAACTGTATCACTTTTCTTTCTTTCAACCACAATTAATTAAATGCTTTCTTTTCTCCTGCTGATCAGTATTGAGGTCTACACCTCTACATTAGCTTCTAGGCCTGTACAGCTTTAGTTTTCCTTTAAGACAGTTATTCTGACTTAAAACCCTCACCTGTAGCTTCCTTTCCCCCTGTTTTTATTCATTTTGCAGGGAAATAGTACTTGAGAACAGTACACAGTAAATTTGGGATTAAAATACTTAGCAGGGAATCACATGTTAAAATTTCACTAAAAGGTGCTGCGGTTAGCTTACTAGCCATGGAGTTGTATTTTATTCTCCCATTCACAGTTAATCAAATTATGACAGGAATCTTTAAATAGATATAAATACATACGAAAAAATCTGAACACAACAGTGCCACTTCACCCCCTGCAGACTTCTTGAAAGCACTTTACAAAAGAGATCAGAATCATCAGAGAGTACAGAAAGATGTATCTATGATTAATACTTGAAATTTCAAATGCCACAGGTGTCAAGGAAACAATTAATAAAGTCTTATTATGACTTATGCAATGCACAGATTTTTTTTTTTCCTGATTCATCCTACAGCCTGGTGAGATTTAAGTGAAGGTTTTCGTTGCAGCCATAATGGGGATTTTACTGCTCCATCCCAACAGCACAGCCTTTAAAACATGGGTTGTTTCTTATTGCAAAGACAGTTTCCTGGAGGCATTCATCATAAAGATATTGGATGCACTCCAGCCTCAGCGCTCATGGTCCTAAAGTTGAGCAGTTTTTGTAAAATCTCTTTCCTGAAGAGGAAATATGCGAAGGAAAACCCTTCAGCGTTCTGCAGCATCTCTCTGTCCAGAACATATCTCCTAATGCAGAAATACTCTCTAACAACCTGGCATAAACAATTTAACTCTGCCTGGACAAATTCTGCACACGTTAACACCTTTGTTTATTCACATACATTAACATCGTCTCCTGTTTATAGCATGCCTCTTATCCCGAAGGACACAAAAAACACTAATAAACATTTCTAACAGTCCTGTGCAGACTAAATAGCAGGATTATTTCATCCAGCACCAAAATGCAGCCAGCCCTCAGTGTCAGAGCCTGCAGCTGAACCACTCAAGGCTGCGGGATTTTAAGTGAGGAAGAGAAATTGGACCCAGCTGAAACTCTAAGGAGACTGCAGGTTGGCTGAATGTAATAATTTAGCCTGTGATGTGCACTGACAGTGAGGGTTTGTTTTGTGATAGAAGAGTGACATGAAATGTTTCCTCACTAATTCAGAAGCAGACAAACACCCCAGGTGTTTGTGTTCAGCAGCAGAGTCCAAGGCATTCCTTATTCTACATGTTCCATGCTCTCCACAGACACTTCAGGTCCTATTTCAAGAACAATATTTTACCTTGAAAACAAATTATGCCTGGGAGAAGAACCATATTCCAGACTGTTAAGGCACCCACACTATCTGAAATCCTGGGTCTAAAGGAATTAACAGGAGTCTTTGTGCCACACAAGTTCTGCAGTCGGGATTATCATATTTGACTCCACTGTGAGCACCTCAAACTCCAGTTAAATATAAAAAACATGCATATATTTAAAGGTTTAACCAACGCAGTTGGAGACTGGAAGGGACCCTAATGAATTCCAACTCTATTCATAAATTGACCACAAAATTATTAAGTCAGATCCAGAAAATTTTGCTTTTTCCTTAAAGCCATGCAAATTATTTGAGGGCAGTTGGCTGCACTGCTGCGTATAATGACCGAATATAACCCACAAACATTTTACTAAAGAATATTTCTTACAATGATGTTGTGAAATCCAGAAATCTCAAAACTGAACTTGGAAATCACAGAGACAATAAACATGGCACCTCATAATGCTGTTTTTGCAAAAGAATCCTTTTCCAGATTAGACTGCATTTGAACCCTTCATGAGATATTATTTATAGGGTGTCAAAAAGTTTCTACACTGTAAAAACAATACCTGTTATTATGCACTTGATGTTTACCTATTCTTGCAATTCCTCTTCAAAAGCTAGCGTAGCTTTTCCCGTTTTGATGCTACAGCCAATTTGCAGTGCTTAAGACAACAAAAGCAAAAAATTTTCTCGGCACATAGACATCAAAAATAAATATTTAAACATGGAATCACAGAATTGTTTAGGTCGGAAGGGACCTTAAAGATCATCTGCCACAGACAAGGACACCTTCACTAGACCAGGCTGCTCAGGGTTCCACCCAGCCTGGCCTTGAACATTTCTGGGGATTTACCCTGGAAGATTTACCTTTACTTTAAGGTAAATCTACCACACAGACCTCACCAGTGCTGAATAGAATAAGCATTTCACTGATAGTTTTTGCCACAATAAACACCACCTGCCAAAAAACAGTAGGGAAAAAAGGGTGGGGGGAAGCCTAGAGAAAAATTTAAATAAAGGGGGAAAACCTAAGGAAGAATTGCTCCAGCATCAGAGACTGACCTGAGGCAAGCTGCAAACACTGCTTTATTTCTTAACTCTAAACAGAATATCAGAAGTAATGGAAGTAACTGTGAGAATGGAAGGAACAGATTCATCTTCAGCCACTTCTCCATGTGATGAGCAACAGCACTCAGCCAGAAAGAATTTCCTGCTCTGTAAAACCACAAACATTTGTAGAGCCAAAGGGCATTGTTCTTCTCAGTGAATAGTCTCAAACTATTTGAATGCCTCAAGTAAGAGAATGTTCTTATGAGTTACTGTTATTTAGTCAGCACATTGTGAAACCCTGGCCAGGTGAGAGCAGCAAACAACTGCAGGCAGGGTCCCCACCCTCAGGAATTTAGAGCTGTGGCAATGATCCTGCCAGCAGATGAGCATGGACAGACCAAAGAGGGTGTCCAGTAAAGTGAATGGTTCTTGGCGCTGCTGCATGTACCCAACAGCACAGATGCTGTTTGGGAGATGGGTCCACAGGAAAATGCTGAAAGCCAAAGTGAGGAAGAGAGAGGGACTCCTAAGAAAACAGCACTCTACAAATTCGGATAGAGTGGAATGGAATTAAAGGATCTTAGAAGAACACAACATCAAAGTGCAAACAGAAAAGAAAGGGACATCATTCTCAAAAGGAGCACAAAATCCCTGGGCTGGCATCAGCAGAGCATATAAAGATGAGGAGCGACATCACCACAAATATATGGAAAAATCCTGCCTCTTGATGCCACTGAGCTCCCACAATATTTCAGGGTTTAGAGACAGCCTGGGTGAGTCTGCATTCAGATTTTGGCTAATTGATAACCCACTTAATAGGTTTTAATAAACATAACCTGGAATGACTGGAGTAAGGACAGAAAAATACATTATGATGATGGCAATGAAAACAAATTGATGAGTTTAAAAAAAATTATCAAAATAACTTTATTTTTTATACTTTCCCCATTCCCTCCCCCCAAAAATAAAATCTAACTCAAACCCAACTTACGTTCCCAAAAGCTCCTCGTGCTTTTTGTTATCCTTTCTCCACACCTCAATGTCCAATATATCCTTCCTGTCAGAGAAGTAGTGAAAATCAAACTGTTCCCACCACTGAGGATTTGCACTCTTACACAGTGTCTAGAAAACATGCAGTTATAATATTTACTTTTCTTAAACAGTACTTATTTTCACAGTAAATCAAAAAGAAAAAAATTCAATTCTACAGAACAAGGCTGGATATTGGAGCATCAAGTACTAATGTCATACCAACCAAAGCTCCCCAGCCCATCACACATAGTCTCATCTTCCTAAATATTCTCTTTTCTCCCTCTCAGTAACAATAAATATACAGTTTTTATCGGAATGAATGGCTAGAAAAATTTGGAAATACAAGGTAGACCCCACCAGCTCCACTTCCACTGGACTGTGATCATCATTCGCCATCACACACTGGAAGAAATCAGGAATAGCCCTTTTGAGGACAATCACCTGGGAACAGGTTTGAATGAATTAAGGAACCCAAAGCAGTATTTTTTCACCCTTCTGTGTTAAGCAAACAGCGCAGCTTTGCAGATTCACAACACATCTATAGACCATTGAAGAGACACATAAAAAGGGATTGTAATGGGAATAACATCTATTCATTCTAAAGTAACTAAACTATTTGTTATTTTTTGAAACCACTTTTCTATATAAGAAACATATCATGACCTTGGTTTGAGGTCTGATGTGAGGGACAGAGTGCAGGTTTCAGATGCGCCTACATCCAAATGTTATGTTCTGTGAACTTGCTCTGTACATTTTGTACAGGAGGAGGTTTGTTTTCTCCTCCTCTGCACTTCCAGTTCATGACATGCAGAGCTCTTGCTCTCTCAAAAGAGTATTATTTTAATTATAGCCTTCCTTCTTATTAAGACTTTCCAGATGAAATGTGTATTTTTGGGAACCCTATTAATTTCCTAGATTCTTATATAACTGAACTGTATACAGATAAACACAGCCTAAAGGAATAAAAATTAATATCAAAACCATGGAACATTTTATCTGTTTGGGGAGCAGGTTCTGCAGTATGTAACATATTTTTCAAGAAAAGTAATTTAAAAGAATGATTTCCTGAACTGGAAACCATTTCAGGTCTACTTTTCCAGCAGATCTAACACTGCAAGCCCAACTTCTGTATTGGCAGAGAACAAAACACATGTGTGATGTATGTATGTAGCTTTATTTCATTTCATATTAATGTCAAACATCCATCAACTTGATGAGTAGGTTAAATGCACAAAACACTGATAACACACAATATTCCTAACTTGCTCTTTCTCTACTGGCATGAAAACAGAGCAAAATGTTAATGCTTC
Source organism: Donacobius atricapilla (assembly GCA_013397315.1). Classification (NCBI taxonomy): domain Eukaryota; kingdom Metazoa; phylum Chordata; class Aves; order Passeriformes; family Mimidae; genus Donacobius; species Donacobius atricapilla. The sequence goes on from WBMY01000780.1 coordinate 147,913, forward strand.
TGGTGTGGTCTTCTGGTTTTGAACTCTCTTATCTAAAAAAGTATCAATAATAGTTCCATCTGAGGTAGCAACACTGGTAAAAGAAACACTGAGCAACCCTTATTGACTTCAGACAACCGGAGGAAATCCTTAATACTTACCTTGCTCTTGTATCTTTGATCTCCCAGTTTGAGGAGAATAAAAATCTCTGCCCAACCTGTGGGCATGTTCTTCCCCTCCACGAGGGTGATGGTGACCAGCCCGTTCCACAGCTGGTTCTTGCGCAGAGACTCCGAGAGCCGCATGTTCCGCGTGAAACTCGACTGAAAAGCAAGGCAGCAACACGAAATATTTCAAGACCCAAACACATTTTCATGCTCAGGTTAACTGTGCTACAAAAGCACACCAGGAGTGAGGGTAAGCAGGCAATGGAAGGCACCAGGATGCTATGGATTTTGTGCCTGACTGTACTACAGTCCCTGTGAAGGGCCAGTGCTCAACGTCACAGCAAAATCAGCGGGATTTGCTTAAACCACCAGAGAAGTCTCTTTCAGCTACCCTGGCTGAGCTCAGGCAAGAGCAGACCTCGAGCACTGAGAGCAATCTGGTACTTTGGCTCAGGAAAAGGCACAGGAGAGCAATGGGGACCAGAATTGGCGAGAAACTAAACTCTTAAAGTGTCCCCAGCTACATCCATAAAACGCAGGTCTGTCCTTTCTGGGGAGGCAGCCCAGCGCCAGGTGAAAGGCTGAGCAGTATCTTCCATCTCCTCCATCACTCAGCCACCCGCCTTAGGTCTTTGCCCGCTGCCTTTGCTGTTCCTGCTTCCAGAAACTGAGCCCACGAATCAAAAATACTGATGCCTGCTGAAAAAACACTGACACCACCAGGCTCTTTATCTGGAGTTATGGTTACCTGGTAGCCACATTTGTTACCTCCGCAGCTTCATCTTGCACAGCACGGCTGCGCTAACAGTTTGCTAACTGGCAGTATTTTATTGGACAGAGGATGATTAAATAGGCCTTTATTTGGGGGGAGTGAGCTGGAAACATTAAAACTCAAGGCTACACTCTTCTTCCCGCAGTAAAAATCCTGCCATATTTTATTCTCCTGAAGCAACTTTTAACTCGCTACACTTTGGCGCTTCAATCATGTCATGTACAGGTGGGAGCAAGACGGAGGAGAAGATTTCACAAGTCACTTTAAAACAGGACGTGCTAGCTTTAAAAGCAAGTAAGAAATGTTGTTGCTAAATAAAACGATTGCAAAAGCACCTGATGTCTGAAGATTACTTTTTATGGATCAATTACCCGGCAACAAAATTCTTAAATCATAGGTGGTGAACTCACAAAATTTTTACTTGCTTTTTACTGGTTAAAATACCGAATTCTGAATCCCACAAGCATATTAATATACTTCTATTTAAACACCCCGTTTGGCTTTCCTGGCGCAATGGGTAAAAATTCCTACCTTTAAAAAGAAAACGAGATTTTGATTCATAAATCCAGCTGCAATGTAATTTCTTTTCTCTTTCTTTTTTTTTTTTAAGTTCGTCTTTTGGGCCAAAAAGTTAAAGCATGACTGTTCCCATGGACATACTTCAAAGTCCCAGCAGATATACTCCTCCCTAAACACTGCAACTATTTCAAAATCCTTTTTATAAAAAAGGGAGTAATGTCCACAAGGGATCAAAGGGCATTCTACAGTCTGGCAATCGCCTTAGAAAAATGGCAGTGCTTCCATGAAATATGCCCTAAAATAATTTTGCAGCTTGGTATGTCCTAATTTCGAATTGGATGTTTATCTTGGAAAGGCTTCTATCTAACTTGTCCATAAAACAGCTCCACTTAGCTCTATGAGCCCTGTGAAAATGGAATCCAAAGCTGGCTATTAAGGGGGCCTGGAGATTGCTTCCATATGGCGTAACAGCATGGGAGTGGAGGGCTAAGGCCTACAGCAGGCGCTGCTTGGCTTGAGCTCCCCATCTATCCATGGACACTCATTGCATTACACCATAACATCTGGATTATTGCTTGTAATGTCCCTGGGAAATATCCACTTCCCATCAAAGCCTTTATCTATCTCGCTTGTACTTTGAACATTTTAGTATTTAACATAGTCATGTTTGATGTGATGTACTCGCTGCTTTAGGAGCAAGGATTTTCCCTCCCCCTCCTGCTCCTTTCTCGGAGGAGGAAGAGGTATTTGATGTCAGTTCACAAAAGAAAACAAAACCAAAAAAAAAAAAAGCAGATGAAGTTTATTATCCACATTACAATTTCTTTTAAAAACAAAGCATCCAGCTCTCTTCAAAGCTTCCAGGCTGAACACAAAAGACAGTTGTTATCACTCAGTTTTCAAATCAAACTTGGATTCTTTTTTTTTCATCCAGGCCAGTATTTTAGGGAGTCACTCAGCACTGGGGACCTTCCTTCCCCAGCTCTACAGCACACATAACCCCACCCTTGTAGCTGCTGACTTGCCAGCTCAAAGGACTGCTGGGAGGTACCCAAACCAGCCTGGATCCCACACAGCCCCGGCAATAATCAGCACCTGCACTCAGTATTCCTGGAACATGTTGCAATGCACCAACCTTGACCTCCCAAAACAGGTGGCCTCAAGCAAAGAGCTTCGAGCACCCCCTCCTCTGGCTGTGCAGCTGCAGAAGCGCCCCGTGCTCCTCTCAGAAGAGGAGTGTGCTGGTCTCCAGCTAACAGGACCTGCACGGGATCCAGCATCACCTGAGTGCATCCCACTGCAGAGTGGAGCCAAGATGTTTGCGGCTGGTTCAGGGCACGGTGCTGACCTGCAGCAGCTCCACACAGGCTCCACGACTCCCCCCGGAGCTTCCACCTCCCCCAGCCCAGCCCTGCCACCGGCACCAGGCTCTCTCCAAACTGAGCACAGGAAGGCTGCTTGCCTTACACCCCTGCAAGGCACAGCACATGAGGAATGCTTTGGATTTCCTGGACATGCCCAGGTCGCCCCCACAGAGTCTGCTCAGCAGGTCTGGCACATTTCCTGTGCCTCGTAGCACCAAAGAGCCCCAGTGTACTTGCTCTGTGGCCACCTCTCCAGCCTCCCCAGGTATTTGGCAGGCTGTTCCCCTGACCACCCTGATGGAAATCCCAGTGAAACAGGCAGTGTCTCAGATTCCACTCACAGTCTCTGGAAGGAAGCACGTCTGGGGAAAATCAGATGTGTGGTAGACCCACAGACCCAGGCCTTCAATGAGTCAACTTTAGTGCTGCCTAGGGAAGCCTGCACTATTGAAAATGCCTCCCAGGTGACAAGAAAATGATACTGCCTTATTTCTTTTAGACGTCTTACCTCCTCTCTGATACCCCACACCTACTCATTTCAAACTGATTTACACAGAGCTAATTGATTAAACTTCACAGCCTCCCTCTGAGTTGGCAAAACAATCGCAGAGCAGAGCACACCCATTAGTCCAACAAAGTTACTCGGGCAAAACAAGCATTGAAAAAAACACCCCGAACACTCTCCATGGCCTCCAGCTATCACTACCCTAACCTGCCTTCACAACGAGACCACAAAAGCCAAAGCCCTGGTCCATACTGGCCAGAAAATGAGGATGTAACTGCTTGATTAGGGACAATTTTGAAGTGTTTTATCTATTCAGTTCTTCCTTTTGCTGTTACCTCCCAGGCTAGGGATGCCTCCACACTTGGGTACTGCAGCTCCTTCCCTGCTGAACCTGTTTCCAGCTGGGCTCCCACACTGGATGCCAGGTCCTTCAGGCCTCTCCTGCTATATTTTCCCGTGAGCTCTCTGCTCACACTCTGGCTACATCCCAGACCCAAGTAAAGGTGCCTTGCCGAGGTACAGAAAAGTTGGCTGAACATAGGATCCGGCTACAGGGCTGGAAATTAAGAAACACATGATTTGTGATGGATGCTGGCACACATCCCAAACACAAGGCTAGCTTATTCCTTCCCCTTATCATTTCTGAAATCAAGGTAGCCTTGAGACCAGAATTTGAGGGCTGTTTCTAGACAGAGCTCTGATTTTGGCTGGGCTCTGTGTGCAAATAAGCAGTAACACCATAAAGGTCACCTTTATGCGCAGTTCACTGCTGTAAAATGGATAAAAACTGGAACTAAAGACATCCCTCAAACAAGGCAGCCAGAAAAATAAAAAGAAAAAACAAAAAGAGAATAAGCACAAAAATATCCAGAGATCCTTATTCCTTAAAACAAACTAGATATTTTTTAGGCCTAAGAACCCATGTCCATTGCAGATTTTGGGACTGTAACGCATCAGATAAGTAATGATTAATCTCTGATGCAAAAGTATGGCCTGGTCATAGAGCAGGACCCTACTACAAAAAGACTAGAAGACGGTTCTTCTTCCAACTGCTTAGAAAAGACATTTCCCAAAAAATATCCCACAGTTATGAACAGAAAAATTAAAAATTAGTGCTCAGATCACCACTATCAAAATCTTGTTCCTGGTTTCAAAATTTTTATAGAAGTTTCTCAGATAAACTTAAAATTTTTTATCACTTTCTGGTTTTGGTTTAAAAAAGAAGAATGAGCAGGTGGGCTATATTCTGCCTTCACAGCCAAATACAGGAGCTGAACAAGAATGACAGAGCTTTGGAGGGGAAAGAACCGGCTCATTGACCCAGCTTCACAAAATCCTTTAGGAGCTCCAGTCTCCCTGATAACTCCATTTGTCTATAATCTCCCTCTATAGGCACCCAGCAAATCCCCTCTGGTGCATCAGGGCTGCTTTCAAATCTGTCTCTCTTCCTGACACACACATACATGCCCCAAGTTCAAACTTGTTTTTGAAGCAATAAAGAGATGCAGAAAAATTGTACATTTAAATGACACGGCGAGGTGGCCAAGTGTGAAGCGAGCCCATCTCTCCCATCTTTCATTTAAAAGGATGAGACAGGACAACAGAAAGCCTGCTGCAATCCCTGTGAAGAGGTCAACGTCAAAACTGGGCCACGTAATTTGCCATTTGAGAAAACAACAACACACAAATAGGAGGACTCTTCGGACCTCTCTCCTCATTAGGCAGAGAAACCATTTTTGCAGAGGCAGTTTCCCCTTTGGGAAAGAGGAGAGGGCAGCGGGAAAGGCAAGTGAACCACCACGAGATTGGCACCACGACGCGTGACCCCGTGGCGAGCGCTTCCCCGCGCTCCGCCGAGCGCCCGGAGAGCTCCACTGCCCACGGGGGACTGGGGGAGAGCCAAACACAACCAGGCAGACAAGAATGAGACCTAACAGCCCACACGGGAAAACAAAAAAAAAAAAAAAAGCAGGGAGAGTGAGTGAGGGATTTTCCCCTGCGATGAGATGCTTGAGGAGCCTTTGGGTCCGGTCAGCCTTTCAGCCAATTTATTCGATCAGCTTAGGCTATCAAGGTGGCAATTCCGTCGCTTTTGTTTCAGGACTGAACTGCTGCAGGTCAATCCACCCCAAGCAGACCTGCTTATCTGCCTCCTGGATGTTCAACACTTCAAGGTTATTCAGCTGTACAAATGCTGGAAATAGCGTGCAGGGCACTCAGGGTGAGACTCAAGCCACCCGGGACAAACAAGGGTATTGAGCATCAGCATGCTCTCTCCAGCAGAGAGCTACCAACTCCCTCTGTGCCCCAGAAAGGAAAGCAGAACAGAGGGGAGAGCTTGTCAATACACAGATATGAGTGAATATATTAATGCTGCCTAAGAGCATCCTCTTTCCTTTGCAATGCCACCCTCCATGAGGAAAAAAGGAAAGCCACACTCTTGAAAACAGCTCCCACCGAGGACAATGCTGTTCTCAGCTCCCATGAAAAATGAGGGATCTGAATGTGCTGTCTATGTCTTGGGAATCTGCACAAATATGCAATGATTCCCTTCCAGCAGCAGTGAAAAATATAAACTGCGTAATAATCAAGAGATACCTAAATCATGCAGTTCAACAGCTCTGGCTCCGAAATGATTTAAAGACCATATTGAGTTGCTGGAATCCTTCCTGTAATGACCATGAGGCTACTGGAACTGGACTGGAGAGCTTGTGCTGACACAGTTTTTGTTGCTGTCTGAAATGCAGCTCTTTCTTCAAAAAGCTGGGGAGCTCAGAAAACACACATGAAGAGAGTACAGCATCCACAACAGCCCACATGAGCCCCACTGCCAGTCTGACATGGAGCTGCAACAGGTACCAATGCCATAAACATTTGGGGTAAATTTGGGAAGTCAGCAAGAATCCTGTGATTAATGTGAAAAGACTCATTTAGGACACTGATGTGCCAAATCTGCATTAAGACAACACAAAATGGTCAAATTAGAGGATAATCAGATTTCTTTCATGTAGGCAATACAGATTAAAAAACAGCTGTGAGAGTTATATTCATTTTGTCCATCCTTAAAATAAGTCATTTTCCTTGTATTTATAGAAGAGGAAAAGCTAAATATTACAATAGGGGTCAGCTGCAGTTCAGTACATTAAAAAAAAAATCCCAGAAAAAGTATTGCAAATAGAAAACTTTTATTTGCCTAAACCTGGAGAGAGGAAATTTAGATGTCTCAGTTCAGCTGCTCAAATGGAAGGTGTACTGTCTTTTTCCCCTGCAACACCCAACCAGAGTCATCGCAGGAGCCAAAAAACAGACAAGCTTGTGTATCCATTACAGAGCTCTCTCCATTTCCCCTGCCCTCCTTATTCCCTGTATCTTTATCTCGTCCAGCAACATTGTTTTCTACCCCATCATACTCTCTGGCTATTCTTCCCTAACCTCTTGTGCCTTCCCTAGACACCTATATTCCCCATGCACACAATTTTTCTTCCTAGCCTTTATGTTCTGCCACAAACTGCTAGTACTGCTTCCACAGAGCAGAGTTTCCTAACTAAAGATGGTTATTGATGTACAGTACTAGTGTTTTAGTGCAGTAGCAGAATCAATAAACCAGGAAATACTGCTTTGTCAGATTTTTTCCAGCGCATGCTGGGAAATATTTTTTACTGCCTTTGGATGGTCACAGAGGTTTTCTTTAGAGATCACACTGGAGCATGAACTGTGTCTTCCCTAGGAAGAGCTGAAGCTCTCCTACCCTCTAGTGACTGGAACAGAACAGAGCACGGGGTTGAAGCTTTTTTCCTTTTAAACAATACTTTTATGTCTCCTAAATCAGCACCATGTTTCAGCATCTCCTAATTTTATTTTGAAAGGTGTTAAGGCACAAGACAGAGTCTTGAGAGCTGAAAAGCTGACAGCTAAAGGTCCAAAAAAAAGTATGTAAAAAATTATACAAAATGCAATGAGATATTGCATAAAAACAAACAAAAAAAAAACAAACGAAAAACCCCTAAACAAACAGAAATAAAACCACCCCAAAAACTTCTAGTGACGGCAACCAAGACAGAATTTTGGTTATCTATAGAAAAAGAACCTGAGTTTAAAAACCTGACTCCCTTTCCCGTGTCCCAAAGCCAACCAGCATCCAGAGACGTCTGAGAAAGATGGGGATCAAGCAACACTGACCAAGCCAGGGCACAGGAATTTCCAGAGCTTTAGTTAAAAACTAAAGTGATGAGCTCTTCAGTTATTCCATCACTTTCTACCAAGTGGCATTCAGGGATTCCTGGCAGCTCTCTGCTCCAAGCACTGCAATTTCCCTGCAATCGGGGCTCCAAAGGCTGTACTTTGCACTTCTTCTATTGACAGAAACATTCTTGCTGGCACAGTACCTGAGATAGCTGGCTCCTCTACACAGCACACCACGGTTGTAATGAATAAAACAAGAGGAGGTTAATGATTCAATTTATTTAGGCACAAACCGATAGTTACAGAGGGAAAATATCATGAGAACACACTCATCTTAAGAGCCAAATTCTGCTTTTCAGAGACTGAGACTGTACAGCTCTCAAGCTGGGTACTGGCGCTTGCAGCGTCTGTATCATTGTTATTTACTCAATAGCAAATTAAAGCTCTACAGAACACATAAAAAGCCCCAGTCTGTTTCCTGAACAAGTTAAAATCTAATGCAAAAAATGATACAGGAATAGGGAAGTAATGGAAGCCTGCAGGGATCCTACAGGAGACCAAGGGAAGCAAGTTATATGGACATGTGGCAACACACAAATCTTGGAAATCCTGTACAATGGAGGTAATGAAAACTTCCTGCTCAGCCTCCATCCCAGGAACAAAAGGAATTTCAAAGCCCACAGGGGTGACCAGAAGAAATACTGCCTCACAAAATTCCACCCATGGTGAGAGGCAGCCCCAAAGACAGATGGGGATCCAGGAGAGCCTCGTTCAACTCCTGCATCAACAATTGTCTGGGTGTTCTGAAACAACTCAAACCCTCCACAGCTCCTTTCACTTTGGTTGCATTTACACCCCTTTCCTTCGTACAGAAAGTCTGTCTCTCTTTCTACAGCTTTTTGTGAATGGAGTCTTAGGTTCACTTGCCACTAGACACTACCACAGCACCTACAATTAGAAAACAGCAGCCATTTCCCATCATGATGAATAGGAAAATCAAAGAGCAGAGGTTATCACAGCCATCATTGTGACAGGTTGCCTCTACACTTCTGAGTTTTCCTTTGTTTAGCCTGTTTCAGAGGAGGGCACAGATTTTGGGAGGGGACCTTCATTTTCTTTAAGTGGAAAAAAAAAATGGATTACCTTGGATGAAGTTCGTTTCTTTCGACTTGACCATCTCTGTTCATGAGTCCCCATTATTGTACCAAAGAGAATCCAGGGAAAGGAAACAGGTAAGGAGTAAAATGGGAAAAGTGTTTAGTAAAATAATTCAAACAGTAGCTTGTCAAACGAGTTAGAAAAGCCTATTACAAAATAGGGGGCTAAATCTATAACTGCATCTCCATCTACCTTCCCTGTCTCATGGAACTTTATCAACAAACTCCAAATACCTGCATTGCACCAAAAGAAGAGGCAATAAAAAAAAAGTAATTGAGAATAAAAAGTGGAGGGACCCAGAGCCATTAGTAAGAAACATGGCTTATACTTTTGGTGCCATCTGGTTCTACAGTAAGCTAATTTAAAAAGGGGGGAAAAAAATCATCTTGCTGTTAAGTGCTAATGTGGACAGAGCTATTTCACTGTTCTGACTCCTTTGGAAATGGCTGAGCAATCTGCATTTGAAATATGAGGGCTTAAAACATTGTCTTTAAAAAAAATTACAGTGTGCACCAGCTCTTCTATCATCTGCACTCTGAATGTTAACTAATCACCCAGGAGCACCAAAAGCTGCTATTTAAACCAATAAGCTTTGTTTCACTGGCTAGGTCCACTTTTGCCCAGGCCTTACTAAAAATCCTGGAATTGCTGAAGTTCTTATGTCTAAACTAACTTTTTTTTGCCAAAGTAACTTTACATTTTTCCTTCACCCCTTCCTGCAATTCAGTAACACCTGCCAACAATGCTGTCTTGTAGAAGTTAGAGCGGAGTTCACATTCCAAATAAAAGCCATCTCATAATATAGACATATAAATACTCCATTATTTTAAATATTGCCATTAAGCGTTCAAATAATCACATAGTGAGGTAAAAATAACTCTATCATTACTCTGTTATTAATTAAGACTTTACAATTCTCAAAAAGGCATCTATTTGAAAAATAATGAACTGCAGATATCCCACATTAGCTTCTTCTTATTATTTTGCTTTCCAGCCCCTTGAAACATTTATGCTTCTATAAATAATCCCATTCAGGCTGGAATTCCATACCTATAATTCAAAATTGTGCTGTAAACAGCAAGTTTCATACTCAAATCTGCAGAAAACCTGTAGAAATATTTTCTCTTAGTATGCATTACAAATATTTAAAACTAGGTCTGGTTTTTAAGACAGTCCAAATAACTGCCAGATCTTGGGTATTCACCCCTTGCTGGCCAGGAGCAGGATGAGTTCACCAATATTTGTGTGCTGTACACTCTGTATAAAACACTAGGAAATCATTCTAAAAATAGAAGCAAAAAAGCCATGCGCAGGACCTGAAATTTAAAAAAAAAAACCTGTAAGCTTCAGTTATGGTGTTCCCAGTCTCTGCCCAGCTTCTCTGGGTTTCTAAGACCACTAAACACCACACTTCTGCATCAGGAGCCAAGTTCAATAAGCTCAGTGAAGAAACTGTCAGTGGGAAGATCAGGATTTTACAAGCAACCTCCTCCTCCAAACCTGGTGCTCCTGCACAGGACTGGAGCAGTTTAAGTCTGAACATCCAAGCTCAGTTTTTAGATTTCATGTGGATAAGTTTATTCACTGTTGTTAAAAAAAAAAAAAAA
>WBMY01000780.1:158212-175719 GCA_013397315.1 Donacobius atricapilla
TAAATATAACAACTTTTTTTCAACCTGCCCATTGCAGTGCTGGACTGCTGGACACATGCCCAGAGCACAGAGAGTGCTGCTACAGTGCACATCACAGTGACAACACAGAAGCATCCAGCTACAAATGTCCACACAACTTTAACCCAGCTAAATACAGGGCTTTTTTTTTTTTAAGTTACGTTCTGTCTCGATTTCAATACTGAGTCTCAGAGGATGAAAATAAAGGTGGCATTTCCCAGTAAATCAAATTATGCCAGCTCTTCTTTTCTCCCCCCTACAAATTCCAGCTATAAATTTGATTTCCTAAGCCACTTACATTTCTCTTGAAGTCTCCTTGCTTGACTGCTAGACTCAAGTTTAATACAATCACTCCCATGTCATCTTCTAAACTGTTGGGATCTTCCAGTTTTAAAACCTGTTCAGTAGTTCTACAAGGCAACAGAAAGAAGAAAAAAAAAAAGTTATGCATTTATTGACTCCAGTTAACTTGAGTTGATTATTAAAGGTCAAGCTGAGCTGTGCAAATTTCAGCTTCTTCTCTGAAATTCCCAATATTGAGTTTAAATGTTAAAATGGGAAATCTGCAGAGTTCTTCCTTGGTTCTGACAAAATACACCCCTCTTTTAATAATGCAGCACAGTGTTCCTTATAGCACTGCTCACTACTCATAACTCTCCATATGCAGGTACACACTGAATTAAGTTACTACTACCTCCACTACACCAAGAAGAGTGACAGGGGAAACCCATCCAAGTGAATCTTCTAATATTAATGGTTGTATCTCTTACTCCAGAGATATTTATTCTGCCTGCTTTTAATCCCCCTCCATTAGCTGAAAACAGGAATGCTGGTATTTACCTGGTGGCACTATCTCATGGACAAATTAACATTTCTAGAAATTCAGATACAACAGCCACGGGAGATACAACAACCCCGCACAGGGAGAACTCATCCTCCCCCGCAAAAAAAATCATCGCACAGCAAGGGAGCATAAAAGAAACAACTAAAACTTGAATTCCTGGCTTCCAGCTCCACACTGAGCCCAAGCAGCAGCAGCAGACAAAAGGCACAGGGCTTGCCTCGGCACTAAATCAGGGCCAGATGCAGCTGCTGCAGGCACGGATGGATGCGGGGGGAGGCTGGAAAAGGGGCGCTGGCAGCAGCCCGGCAAAACACTCCTCAGCCCCAGGGAAAGGCACCCCGAGGGGCTGAGGACAGGTCCCAAGCCTTCTCGCCCTCTTCCATAAATTGTCCTGGTGTAGCTCTCCCTAAACAATGCTGCACGCAGAAATTCTTAGTCCCAGAACTGGGCTCCATCCAGGTTGGGTTTGAATCCGGTGCGTAACGCCGGATAAAAACGTGTGCAGAAAATTTATCTCAAGTGATTTCTCCTGAAATACCCACTCTTCTATCAAAAATAAGTTTTCATTAATAGAAAAATTCCAAGCCAGAAAAAAAGCATTTCACTACTTCCCTCTGCTTCTCAGTTAAGCTGCGTTAATAACCTTTAATTAAATGAACAGTTACCTATTGAGTTCGAGTTCAGTGAGCACTACAGATGCCGAACCCATGAAGTCTGAAGAGGTTAAATCACGATCGTACACCTGGTGGCAAAATAAGACAAATATTTCCAATTTTCACACCATAAGCCAGCTTTATCCCAGGCGATGAAAGAACAGATATTTTAAGCCCTTTCAGTTCAATTTTGTATTTGAAAGATCAAAGCTTAGATATAATTCAGGGATCACTTTCCATCTCCCCGCTTTAATTTGTATTTTTAGCTAAATATTTAACCAGCATTTTGAAAGTATCTTCTTAATATTATGTAAACAGAGACATGTGTGCTGCAATGAATTGTGCCTGCTTCTTTATACTCCACACGACAGCATAATGAAACGCTGCACAAAAATCAGGTACTTCTGCTTACAGATGTTTTAGCAATTAGTGCTCACAACTGGTAGCTCGCAGTTCTGGTAACTGTAACGTTCCTCATAACCAGGAAAGGCTTTGCTACTTGTCACGGCTGCATCCCAGGTAATAATTCTGTGCAGCCCAGCCAAATTACACCCCTAAAACGTGCTTCCGAAACCACCCCTGGTTTCCCTGAGTTTGCACAAGCACAGAGAGAGAGAGAGAGAGCAGAATTCAGCTCCACGGCTTTAAACAGATCCAGTCAAGGAGTTTTATTTCAAACTTGGTTTTTTGCAGACGGAAAGCAAAACATGCAAGTGAAATCTGGGAAAGACATATGTGCATTTTAATTTGAAATTGCTGAAGCTCTTAAACCGGATTGTGTTTTATGCTGTGCTGGTACAGCGAATAAAAACCAGTATGTTTCTGAAGTTGAAAATAATTGCTTAAAAAAATATTGGCCAGTCTTACAAAAATCTGAGATCAAAACTTACCTTGATCCAGAGTTTTTGATCGAGGGTCTGTATGGGCAGCACAACAGTTTCATCCCAAACTGGGTTGAGGTTCTTATAGACTACCTTACTTTTGTAGAGGGTTTTGCCATTCAGTTTAAACTTCACGTATGGGTCACTTGTACCTGTGATAATTAATTAAAAAATAGATTAGCATGCCCATATGCAACCCCAAAACCTTAAAATATATTTTCATAAAATAATTTAAAACAGTTAATGGCAATTACCTATTTTACAGATACATGCATATACTTAATTACATATATAAAAATTGGTCACTCTAACAGTAAATCTACAGACAGAACCACAGAGTTGTCTGAAAGGAGGCAACAAAAAAATCTTCATTGTTTGCTTGATCTCTGTTGTTTTATTCCTCAAGAACATTAATTGTTGTTTAACAACTCTGTTAAAATTTTAATTTGGTGAAAGAGCAAACAGAAGCAGCATTGAAGCACTATTTACAGGCCAACTAATACACAGTGGAAGAGAGAAAATGTGATGCTGTGACTAGGAATATATTCAAAGGACCCAAACTCCAAAGCATCGTAAACTCCTGGGATAGGAGCTCCAAGGAAACCAGTAACAATAGCTAAAATACCCGTCAGGATTTCATCACTGGTGTCACTTTGCCAATTCACTTAAAACCCAATTTGAGGGTTTCGAGTGAAAAAAATAGCAACGTTATTCACCAGCTCAGGATAAAAACCACACAGAGAACAGACTCTGTAAAAACAAGCACTGCCCAGGTAACACGTTTTTTAATCCAAGTGGCACAATTTGCCATGGCAATAATGTCCCCTGTTTTTATGGAGCAGATGTCCATGGACAGAGTGTGAGGCTCGTGCCACTCGGCAGCGATAGAAAGACTTGCATCTGTTAAAGGAAAACAGAAGAGGGAATCAACTTTTTATTATTGTTATTAAACTGGTGGCATCTGCACTAACACCAACCACCACGCAGGACACCAGGTAAGAGGGGGAACAAGGCACAGGGAGGATTTAACTAGATGATGGTTGATTTAGTTATTCATACAGACTTGGCAAAAAAATCTTCCCAAGCTGCAAATAAAGGGGAAAAATCCAACTGAGATGTAGCAGCATCTACAATTAACTGAGCCTAGGTGCCATTCACCTGTCATATCCAGTATTTTCTGTATTGTATGTTATAGTTGGAATTAAGCTTCGCTCCTAACAGTTCAATTTCATTAGAAGGGTAACAGCTAGGGTGGTGGTCCTGGCTGCCCCACAGCCTGCAGCAAGGGCTGCTGGAGGAAAAGACTAATTTCTACAGCAGACTTCAGAGGCAGAAATAATCTGAACCTGTCCTCCCTGTTCCCACCGGCCTGACAAACACATGGCAGTCCAGGATAACCCAGCCTAAGAGCAATACTCAGTCTTGCCAATGATTTGGTGGACCCGTGAGGGTGTGAAAAATCTATATTTAAACATCCAAAGCTCTCATCAGTGTTACATGAAGACAGACCTAAACTCAAGAAAAAACAATTATGTGTAAGCATCTATGTGGAATTACGCAGCACTGTAAAGAACTGTGCTCCTGGGAGACAGACATATTTCTAAGAATTATAGAAAGTTTTTATTCTGCTTTAATTTTAAAAGGGAAGTGTTGTAGAACCTGGTCCATTCTGCACATAAAATGTGTTTTATTCACAGAAGGAAAATATCAGTTGGCTTTCAAATACTGTCTGCAGCTGATCCTTTTCCTGAATAATAATTGTTGAAAAAAGATTTTTTTTTTTGGTAAAAAAAAAAAGCAGCTGCAGACTTCTTAAATAGAATTTTCTTTTTTTTTTTTCTTTTTCTTATCCTCTAAGAAAGAATAATAATAAAGGGCCTGATCCAAAGCCAGGAAAGTCGTAGGGCAGCTTTTCATTGTTCCCAGTGGGTTAGGACTAGACCTTTCCCTAAAAATTTCTCAGAACTATGATTATACTCTTATACAAAGCATCCAGCTTAAAACCAGCACAATTTCCAGGAGTGGGGAACACACAGATAGATCACAGCCCCACAGTGTGGGGGGCAGCAGTCCTCAGAAGATGTAGAATTAAGAAATAACAGCACTGAGCTCTTTGGTGTCGCTCAAAGATTTTAAAGCCCAAAAAAAGGTAAAAATCCCCTTTATTTACAGAGTAAGCTGGACAAAGCTGCATATTTAAAAGTAAGAATAATAATAACGTCCACAACCTCTTTTGTGTATGAAATAGCAACTGGCCAAGACAAGGAAAGCAAGTGATGAAATGAAAGCAGGAAGAGACGATGGAGGCAGGTGGTTTATAGCCATAACTCATCTGCTTTTGGCACAGAAAACCCATGAAAAAGGGCAAAACCTGAAAAGAGGCAGAAAAATAGGAGATACAGAATAAAAGCAAACAGCCAGCAAGTTCAATACCGACAAGCAGAAAACTCCAGCCCTTTCTCTGAGGATAGGAAGCAGGCAGACTACAGCTAAGTAAGCCTCCCAATTGCATTATTGCTCTGAAAAGCTTTCCAGGTTGTTATACAGCAAAGGAAAATAAAAGGTAGGGGGGAGGGAAGGGCTGCCCAGCACTGCTCATGCGAGCCAGGCTTTAGCGACCATTCTCACGTATTTATTTTTTAATAAACTCTTCCTTTATATTTACACATATTTACATACAGAAACATACACATGTGTATAAAAGGAATATATATAAAAGGAATATACAAAAAAGGAAGATATACTTTGTTTACATAAATACTGTACATTAAAAAAAAAAAAGTGTTGGCGGGGGGAGCTATAATAAAAAGAGGCCCTTAATTAAATACGATTGCCACTCTGGGATCAGGCCTTCATGCTTGTCAGCTTACTCTCAAAATAAACATCTCAAAGCGGGGCCTCAGTGGTGTCACTTACTCCGGCAAGGCAGCCTGGGTAATCCCTCGCTGCCTTGACAGCTCCATAATGTTCTTCCAGCGGCTTCACGGGTGAGCGCCGGCGCCCGCGCCGCGCAAAATATTAATGCCGCGAATTAACGGCCAGAGGGGCACGGCAGCTTACAAAAGCCAAACAGGGGAAAGGTGTCAAGTTAGCACCGGTGTTAATTGTGAGGGAGAATAATTGTGGCGGGACCAGGGGGGTCCTGGGGCGCTGGCCTGTCGGGCTGTCACAGGGGTGACATCTCAACTAGGCTGGTGGGGGACAGGGAGCGCGGCCGGCGGGCGATGGGGTGGCACCTGCGTGCCAGCCAGCAGCTGGATTGTCACCTGGGTGGCGGGACACAGCACCTGGGGGTTGGTGGTGCTCGCTGGGGTGGCACCTCCGTGCCAGCCAGCAGCTGGATTGTCACCTGGGTGGCGGGACACAGCACCTGGGGGTTGGTGGTGCTCGCTAGGGTGAAGCTGGGGTGGCCTGGGTGGAGAAATGTCTCGGATGGATGTGGTGCTGCAGCCCCCAGGTTGCCCCCAAGATGCTGACGAAGCTCCCTGCCCGTTGTGTCTGGCTCTGATTTCCTCTAGGACACCCCAGAGTGCATCCAGGGCACCAGAATAGTTGACAGGGAATGAGAAATAAGCCAGGTGGGCAAGCCTCTCCTGATGGGATGAACAGCGCAGACTGAAAATTACTGACTGCATTTGAATTCAGGGCTTGAAGCCTTCTGGATTCAAGCTCAGAAAGACGTCTGGGTCTATTAAAAGCTATTTATAAGAGACAATCTACAATCTAGGCAGAAAAACGTAACTTTTTTTTGAAAAGAGCTTGGTGATGTTAGAGATGAACCAGTCTAAAAAAAGGATTTTTTTGTTTATCATCTTCTTTTAACTGTGACAGAAATGGATAATTTTCTGAAGAAGCCAGACCAATTAAAAAAAAAAAAAAAAAAAAAAACTTTTTAGCATCCATTTCCTCGTGAAGACACTTGAATCACNGCATCCATTTCCTAGTGAAGACAACTGAATCCACAACTTTTAAGCTCATGCATGAAGGCTCTTCCGAAAGCAAGGTCTCACTCACATCAGCTGTAGCAGTATCAGCAGGGTAATGGATTATTGTTAAAGCCAGTTGAGAGTTTTTCCTCAAAAAAATCTCTCTCCAGTGGGAAAAGCAAGATGCTTTGAGGTTAATTTGTATATTGTGCAGTGAAACAAGTAGGTTCTCACACAGTAAAATGTATGGACAAAATATATATTAAAAGCCAAGATAATCTACTTCTCAGCCTAAAGCAAACCAAGTAAGAACAAAGAGGAAGGTTGACCTCTTGGAAAAAAAAAAAAATCATTCCATCAGCTAGGCCTCTTTCCCCATGAGAGAAAGAACATTCATCTCAACAGTGATGCTCCCTGGAATTCCTTTGCATTATACTAATTTCACTTCTATTTTCTTCCACTCACGCTAAAAAGCAACGAGTGCAGGCAGACCAGACATCACCTAAAACCTAAAAAAGCTTCAGTGAGCAAAAAGTTGCTGGGACAGAGCAGCAGGAGAGGGTTTAGTAGCCCAGGAAACTGTTAAAGGTGTTTTTAAATGGATACTGCTGCCCTCTAGCAGCTACTGAGCGATGGATCACATCCACTGCTTCAGAATGAGGAAAAAAATAACCCAACAAACCCAAAAAGCCCAATATAATTTCACGCCACACACTGTTTTATGGGAGCAAACTTACTGGAAATGTAGCATATGAAACGAGTCTCGTTCCATAAATAAATAAATTAAAAATGACCACCAAATTGCCTTAAAATCTTGAAAATATCAAAGAGCAGTGTGAAATATAACCTAGACCATCTTAGGTTTTGGTTAAAAAACTAAATTTTAATCTGAAGAAGGAAATTAAGGATTTATTTTATATGCATGTAAAGAATAAATATCTGAAAATCTTCCTAGAAATAGAATCACTGGAGTTATTTATGACAAGGAGTAAAAGACATTCTAAAATGGAACACACATTTTTCTTTTTAAGTGGAAAACCACGACATCCTTGTAGTGAAACAGCCGAGATCAAGGCTTAAAGGGGAAATCAGAAAAAAAGTATTCTGCTGGCAGGAAATTCAGGTGATTTTGGAAAGTTTTGTGCCCAGTTAGTTTTACGTGGCCAGATGGAAATGAAACATTGCCTAGAAACAAGCAGTCCCAATAGGTTCCAGGGGAAAATAAAACCAACCAGAAAAAAAAAATACACACAAACTTAAAAAAAATACCACTACAGAAAACCCAATAAACTGAAAGGACCAGAGAAGTGTGAAGAAACCGTACAAATCCACAGTTAAAGGGAGGGTGAATGTGGGGGGAAAATGCCTGAACTTAACATTAATAGAATGAAAGATGCAGATATAGCTTTTTTTATTCAAGACACTTCAGAAACACACCAAAAAAAAAAAAAGTTAAAGGACTGAGAAAAACCTACCAAAATGCCACGTGACATACATTAGGGACATAAAGCACAGAATTGTCTTTGGTAAGAATTAGTCCAACTGAACACTGCTTTAGGCACTGGCAGAGGCTCCAAGATCTCCCTGCAGCTTTCTCTTCTGCGGGCTGAACAACCCCAGCTCAGCGTTGTTTCCTGTATTCTGAGTCCTCATCCTAATAAAATCTTCTTACAAGGACCCAGAAAGATGCAGTGCACTGTTAATGCAGACAGGTGCCCCCCAAGACTCAGCTCTGACAACTGATGGAGCTACAACAGTTTAAGAAACCTGTTTCCTAAACTACAATTCCAACACAAAAAGAGTCACAGGGTGCTCTCTGGGCCCAAATATTCTCTTCCTATGCTGTCATTCCTACATTTCTTATTTTACGTCACAAGGCTGGGAAGACACAGAAATTGCTTTTGTTTGAACTCCTCCAGACACAGAAATTGCTTTTGTTTGAACTCCTCCTGTTGTTCTGAGGTTTCTGTCTCAGTGCATTCCTTTCCCACACCAGTGCAGGCAGGATGCTCACAGGGATCACTGTGCACCAGGGCAAAGTTTCAGGCACACACTTTGCACTTCCAGAAACTGGGCTGGGCACAGACAGACACTCAGCACAAGCCCTTGCTCACAGAGCCACATGGCATCCAGAAAACATCCAAACGTTTCAAACTCTCAGCATGTAAATTAGCCATGATTACCCCTTTCAAAAAGAAGTGTGAAAAGTTGCCTAATACATGGCAATAATTAATAAATCTGAAGGCCTAATGATCTAATTGCAGATACCCTGAAAACAGAGAAAGTCTAAATTAATCAGCGTGTTTGCAGAGAGCAATTCAGCCTAATTGCTCTGAGCATTTGCTTTCCAAACAATTACTTGCTCTAAGCTGACAAACACCCAGCGCAGCACGCACACATCCCTTCCTCTGGCACTCTGGTATCAGCACAGACCCAGGCAGTGAATCACAGAATGATAAAACACCCTGAGCTGGCAAAAAGCCACCGGGATCACCAAGGTCTAACTTCTGGAGAGCCCAGAGCTAGGAGTGGTGGGTTCCTGCAGCCTCACCACTTCTGCTGAAAGTTCAAAGTGTATGTTATTCTACATTTCTCTCCTTTTCTTTTGTCCTTGGGGGGGCTGATCTCTGGCACAGCTTGCAGGGAGCCCCCCAGGAGACCCTCTGGCAGTGGGGGCTGTGAGATGTGAGAGCAGAGGATGATGTGCTGAGGACAAGGAAAGCAGGATGCCCCCATCGAGGTATTCCATCTTCTGTACCACTGCACCTCCCCTTGCTCCCTTTGCATGTTCACCTCTATCATGAGAGGAAAGAAAGGAGAGGAAAACCAAGGTGCAGCAACAGGAAACAAATGAAACCTGAAAGGAAGAAACAGAGACGGGGCACAAAGGTCCTGTAAAAAAGATCTACAAAACACAAAAGAGAGACACACAAAGTTCAGGCTGTAACAACGTGGTTAAAGGGGAAAGAAAGAGAAAAAAGACACCAACCACAGCCACATCCAAGAACTGTGCTTCTTGTAACTACACTGTTTAGCAGATGAAAAATGAACTTCAAAAGCACAGGATTTGGAAATGGGAGGGGCTTCTCACCCTCACAGGCACTCAAAACCCAGTTTCTGTTTATTCTTACAGCAGCAGAGCTGTGTTTGCCACCTGAAGGAAGGCAGCCCTTCCTTACAGCTGTGGCATCACTTTGTTCACTGCTCTATAAGGGTGACTCAACCAGGAGCAACGTGCAGTCAGAGCATCCCAGGGACAAAAGGGAGCAGGACCTCTGAGATTTCTTTAGGCTGACCCAAACAACTATGAGGCATCACCCTGCCCTGGGAAGGTGAACCAGCAGGTGGAAATGGGCTCCAGCCTCTCCCAGCTCAAAGCATGAACTTGAGCTTCACAAAACAAGGGTCAACAAGGCCATAAAACCACTAAGGGTGCAACAAGATGCCAACACTTAGAGCACCAGTGATTTTTTTTTTTTAAAGCCAAATGAGATACAGAATAATCATCTCTCTGTTCTGCCAAGCTGCTGCTGTGCTCCAAAGATTTGTAATCAAAAAAATACACTTCTGCTTTCTTACTACCTGCAGCACTAAAACTACATGGAGGCAAACTCCTTGCCATCACTGAAACACATCTAGCGACAGTAATACCATAAAAATACACATAAACATCAAACTTCAGGTGCTGTGTATGTACACGCAGAGACCCATAACCTCCAAAATTTGGCTCATCCCCTACAGGAACTATAAATGCAGGTAGGACCTGTGCACTGCCTAACATTGGCCCCAAAGGTGCACACAGGTAACATGTCAAATTTACCCTCTGCTTTCTACTGTGTGACTGGGTGAGACTGTAAGCAAGTGAATCAGACTCCAAGCAAGTAAATCAGACTCCAAGCAAGCTGATGATCAACAGGTAACACCTCTCTCATCCTGCATCCCTAGACAGGACACTGATTTTGACCCAAAAAGGGGGTTTTGGAGCTTCTCTGCTTTCCACCAGAATCAAGATCCTGCTCTTAGCACTTGGATTCCTTGTCTGGGGCACACTTATTGGGTGTTGCTGTATATATAGAGGCTTTTTCTTTCACTTACCTTTCAAAAAATAGATAAAAGAGCAGAAGAAAACACAAACTCCGATTTATTTTTCTTTTCTGCATTCTTGTGCAATTTAGAGAAAGCGCATGCATCTGCACCAGTCTCCTGGGATGATGCACCCTCTCTAAAGAGCGCAGTACAAGGAAAGGAGCTGCACAAAGTCAGGGACTGGAGAGACACGAGAGACAAATAAAAAGCAATGCACGAAGTAAAAAGTGAAGGAAAAAAAAATAGGAAAGAGCAGATGTTAACAGGATTAACACTATGAAAAGGAAAAAAATGTAATAAATATCTGGTAAAGTGAAGGAGGAATTTATATCACACCAAAGGGAACATATCCTGGAAACAGCAGTAAAGAGTGAGGCAAAGAGTCTGAAAAAAATACTGGGAAAGCTGGCAAAAAGTGAAGTCGTGGTGGTCTTACAACCTGCAGCTCTAAGTAGAACTCCTGCTCACCTTTACTTGGCCAAGCATAATTATTTTCTAATTAATAACTGGGAAGCATATAATGAATAAATTCAGGGATAAACCTGTGAATTTGATGAGTAGTGCCAAGATTTTTTTTTAGCAACAGCTGTTTTCAATGTCAGAAATATTTCCCCTTGGTAACACACCTTAGATTTATTTTTATATATACACACGGATAAATACTTTTTACATGGGGACAAAACAGGCAGAAACAGACTGAACGTGAGCACAAGAGACTTTACTCAGCTGCCAGGAGAGGGCATCACCCACCCACACTGCAGCCCCTAAGCCTGAGCTATTTAAACTGTTGTAAAATAAAATTAAGGGGAAAAGTGCAAACTAAGGGGAAAAGTGCAAACGAGAAGAAGGCAGGACACTGCACTTAAATACTATTTTCTTTTTCTTTAAGTAAAGAAACTCCCTGAAAAAATGTAAACTGATGGGTTTGATGGCTGCTTTGAGATATTTTCTGGATAAATCGTTGATTGCATAATAACTGAAAATTAAAATTTAGGAAAATTACAGAACTTAGGTTAAAGCTTATTTAGGCTAAAGATGCTGGGGCATAAACTCACCACTCAGTCTGTGATGAATATTTTGCTAAATTCAAATTATTCAGAGCACACTGATACACCCTGGCAGGGCAGCTCTAACCAGCACCAGGGTAGGGGAGAGAGGAAGGGAAGTCACACACCCCCAAGTTATCTCTGAGGCTTTCTCGCTCTGAAGAGATGAGCAGAGCTGACAACCTCCCACTTTCAAAGGCACGCTGAAAAATTCCAGTGGTTGTAGGTCAAGCCCCAGCATCACACAAAGATGTCACAAAACCAGAGTGACAGCAGAGGCCTGTAACGATGGGCATCCACAGTGGGCTTTTTATTTTTTTAAGGAGCCACCACTGCAGCGTGGTGGTGACTGATGAATAATCATTAAGTCACTGTTTTCTCCTCTCCTGCTGCCTGTGCAATAAAAAACAGCAGTTTTACTGAAGGAAGCATCACCTCACATACTCAGTTTACAAAATGAGAGGTCATTTGCCACAAAGCAACAGAGACTTATCAAAAGGGATTTTTTTCCCTCCTTATGTTGTTTCACTGTGCTGTCCAATGCTTCACAAAGACAAGCATTTGCTTTCTTACACAACAAAACACAGCCTAGAGCAAAGCATGCTCTGTCTTCTCTAGAAATACTACTCTGCTGGAATTGCTCATTTCTGGCTTTTTCATAGGAGCAGTTGGATGTGTCCTGGCTTGTGCAGCCTGCTAGTAAAATCTGGTGAACTGCTACACTGTTAGGAAATACAGGCTTCTGTATAACCAGTAAAGATCTTAATCTAAGTACTGGTTCACTCCTTCCAAAACTGGCAGGAAAAACAAGCATACACTCAACCAAAAGTCACTGTTTTGTGAAGCCATGAAAAACCAGCATGGAAAAAAGTTAACTGAGATACCAGATAACAGAAATCCCGACAAGCACCTCGTGGGAGAAGCTAAATCAGACAGGTCCCTCCAGGTGCAAACCTTCACAGGCCTTTAGGCTGTGCAAGCTTGTTTTGTTTAAAACCGAATGAATAAACCCCATGGCTTCACCTCAAAAGAAGCTGCTCAGACGTTTTGCAAGACAGAACTACCAGAACTGTTTCCACTTGCAGGAAAGAAATATGAAATCATGACAGGACGTATGGAAGAGCTCTCTGACAGGTTCAGATGCAAGGTCCTGACACAGCTGCAGCCTCAAAGTCCTACAGCCTGCACAGAGCTTCTGGCAGGACAGCCCTTCCCTCCACAGCAAGTTACTGGCTGCTTATCAGCATTTTTACTCCCTCTTTCAACAGCTTGAAGAAAAGCCAGGTTTAGAGCAGGCATTTTCACACCTTTTTTTTCCCGGAATTCCCCAAATATTTTGCAATTTCTTTGGTACGTCATCTGGGGGTGGGTTTGAGGTTTTCAGCATGCTGTCACAGTTCAGTCACATCCCAGGTTAGAGCGGATTGTTGGCTTACAGCCCTGCTCCTGTGGTTTCCCCCTTTTATTAACATCTTTGCAGATAACCCCAAAAGCACTCCTAGGAGCAGCTCCATCATTTAATAAGCCTCCAATTATTCTTTGTTTTGGGTTTTTTTTAAATCTCAAATAGAATTTCCTGCTGTTCCTGAATGGGTAGAGGTGCTAAGGGCAGCCAAGAAGGAGCTTTGCAGCTGCACAGCAGGCAGCAGGAGCAGCAAGCAGAGGGCAGCTCCCTCCCCTGTGGATCCAGGGTGGATAAAACCTGACCCGGAGGAGAGACACGAGTCCATGACTTGCTGCACTGCAGATAAGCAGCCAGCTTGCTGCCAAACTGAGATCAGTGATAACGGAGAGCTGTGACAATTCTAAAGGAAGGCAGAGGAAAGGTGGGGCTCACCACAGCGATCCCTGATAACCAGGTTCCTGCCTTCCTTCAGGTGGATGGTCAGCAGGTAGGCAAAGGGGCTGGGCAGGTCACTCAGGCAGTCGTTTGCTTCCTCCAGAGCCTGAGAACAAAGGAATCAGTCACACACCTCTTGAAGAAGATCATAAATGAGGCAGGTGTGCTCCCAGTGCTGCAGAGACCAAGTTCTGCTCTTTCCTTTAGGGCAATCTTTTACAGAAAGGAAAAACTTACAAACAAACAAACCCAAAAAAAAAACCACCCAAAAAAAAGAGGGAAAAGTAAACCATATTTCTTCCCCAGGCTTTACTTCACTACGCAAGCAGTTAAGTATCAGCATCAAGTATGTTCAACAAAGCAAGGGTTTTACCTGAGAATGAGTGGTGATAAAACAATTATAAATGCATGTGCAGGTTTTCCAAATCCTATCAGCTTATCAGGACATTTTTTTCCAAGCTTTTTTTTGTGCATTCAGAGCATCCCTCAAGTTGGAAGGGACCCCTAAAGATCATCGAGTCCTTTGCATCCACCTGACAGCCTCAGGAGGAAGAACACATTTCACACAGCTACCGAGAGGAGACAGCAGCATTTCTTTATGCAGCTCCAGCAGAGAGAAGCCCAGTGGCAGGCAGTGCTGGTTGGGAGGTTTAGCAGAAGCAAACTCGAGAGGATTTTTGCTCATCAGAGGCGCTGCCACAGGGATACACACCTCAGCATCATCCTCCAGCTGGAACACTGGGTGAAAACAGCTCTGGACAGCACTTGAGGGGTTATCAGAGGGCAAAGGTAGAGAAGTTTGCATGTTTCCACAAGGCAAACATGCTTTACATGAGAATAATATGGCAGAACTGGCAATGCCTTTTCACACTGCCCTAAAACTGATTTTGCTGTCTGTCAAAGCCTACAGCTCTGCTATTTGCTGTATTTACTTTAATCCAGTTTGTTCCTACACTGTTGAGTATTTATGCTGGTGCTCTCATCAGTTACCAGTACAATATAAATATTATCGAGTACTTCAAAAAATCCAGAACGTTTGGGTCCATTCAAAACATTAGCAACCACTTTGAACTTCTAAAAACCCAGACAACAAAAACACAAAACCACCCATAAACCCACAAAAACTCCATAAACGAAAAAAAAATAGCAAAACCAACACTGGGCAAATCCCTAGATGGCTTCTTCATGTGATGAGTTTTTAAATCTGTAAGAAGCAAAGAACCTAAAGCTAAAATAAATTGTGCTGCTGATCAAGCTTCAAAATGACAGGACTTACCATTTGGTCATCAAAATTTTGAGATGATAGGGAAGAGTCAAAATCCATTTCTCCACAGGAGTACTATAAAACAAAAGATACAGTGAATTAGACAACAATACAGGAAAGAAAATGCTCCCAGCATTAGTCAAGAAATTACTCATACATACGTGTAATGAATGAAACGCTCTTACTTATGCATATAGATAATTTTTTTTCCTGTTTTACAGTAACTGCACTTAGTCTCTTGAGTTTAATCCTGGAAAGGTAAGTGCCTGCTTCCAGCTAGGAACAAATTTCTTCTTCTCCTCCCCAGCACTGAGTGCTTAAGGTCCTTATCACAACTCTCCTGATGTCTGCAGGTTGTTGTGTCTGGTGGCCGGCTGCTCTCACTTGACCACAACTTCTCCTTCACCATCCAAAAAGCAAGTTCCACTTAAAGGTTTCGTAAATAGTTTTTTTACTCGGTTTGGTGTTTGGGAGTTTTTGTGTGTGTCTGTGTGTCTGTGTGCGGTTTTTTTGTTTGGTTTGAGTTAAAAAAAAAAAATGCTCAGGGGAAAAGTTACAAAGAAATTGCGGAAGGGAAAAGTGTCCTTGTTTTGGATGAGTTAATTTTCTTTCTAGTAGTTGGTATGGTGTTTTGTTTTGGATTTAGGGTGAGAACAATGTTGATAACACACTGATGTTTTTAGTTGCTGCTGGACAAGTACTGTCCTTCTGTTGAGGAACTGGGTGGGCATCAGTCAGCAGGTGATAAACAACTGCACTGTGCATCACTTGTTTTNAGCCCCGATTCCCTCCTGCATATGATGGCTCCCACTGAGCAAAGAGTAAGAAAGAAACTTGTCATATTAGCTGCCTGGTGGGTTAAACCATGACAAAAGAAAAAAAACCACAAGGAATGTGTACTTCCCCCACCTTCCTGCAGTAAGTGGAAGATCCAAAAGGATTTTTCGTCTGTAGGAGAGGAAGTCAAACATTTCTTCCTAAATACTGACTCATCCAAAAACTTGAGGCTACAGTGGCCCAGCATCGAGTCTGTCTGAAGTGATTCATCAGCCAGGACACCCCTGATGCTCTTTTGGCTGCTCCAACAGCCCATGACCATCATTTAAGCTGTAGAGGACCTACGTGCCTGGGAAGCCCTTCAGGTCTGATGCAGGGCCATCCAAACACCAGGATTTATGCTAAGGATCATCTCGGCCTGCAGAAATGCACACAAGGTGGAATTCGATCCTCTTGTGAAAGCGTTTCCATGCTCAGTGCGGTAACATCCAAACCTCTCAGATGAGAGCAGCATTGTGTGCAGCACTACAGAAACATTCAAAAGCCAACCAGCCCCTGCACCAAAGTACATAAATCTTAGCTGTACTGACATGCTGAAATAAACATAAATACCCATTGTGTAATTCTTTTCCTCCTCCTGCCGCAAGTACATATATTACATATCAGGAAGTACAGTAATCCAGCATTGCAAGTGAGATTCCCCTCGCACGAAAGACAAAATCTAACTTTATGGTTCCCACAGTAATCATAACTTGGCCACCTTGCAAAAACACATTAAAAGTGGAAAAATTATCATCGTAAAGAGCACCAGAAGAATTTTCTCACACAACAGAGCTGAGTTACAGCTGCTAGGGGAACCCTAACTTTGAATTTTCTGACTAGTATGCATAAAATCTCACTCATGTGCATTAGATTTAGCATTTAGTGGAGTCTCTGACTTCACAGGAATCTCCTTCAGGCACCATCATTGGCACTGGTAATGGTTTCTCTTTACAGATTGTTTTACATGGCAAAACATGAGATCAAAGAACTGCATCGAAATTATAATAATTTTAAAAGTACTGTCTTGGCTAGCTTGGTATCATTTATATTTAAAAAAAATACCCTAAAAATTATGATTTTTTTCTTTATTCTGTTTTTTTGTTTACTTGCATTACATCCACAGGTACTGAACAATTATAATTTTAACTAGAAAAAACTTGGTTTCTTAAGTTTAGCTCTACATAATATAAATTACTGTTATTCTAGGTAGCTGACTACAATGAGTTCACTGAATATAGATAAAAGTCTTGGTGAAAACATGGCTGTGAAACCTTGATTTTATCAAACCATGGTGACAAGAAGCGTCAAACAAAACTGGGCACACCCAGGGGGATCACAGCCCCAAATGTATCTGCATGAACACAAATCAAGCAAGAGTAGATGTATGAATATACATAAATTGAAACTTCTTCTTGACAAGCATTCTCACTTCTGCCTCCCCTTGTTTTCTGCACAAGAATTATTCAAAATACAAGGCCACTGGGTGGTCAGCAACAGGACAAGGCTTTGGGATGCCACTGACCCACTACAAAGTGTTGGCAAGGAGATAAAGAGATATCAGAGCACTCCGGCAATGACACGTGGCCATGGAAAAAAAACAATATGGCAAAAAAATAATGGCATTCCAGGAACCCTTTACAACCTGAATCACGCAGAGATTCATTCAACTCAGCTTGCTTCTTCAGGCTTGCCTAGCTGGGTGCAATGGGGAACAGAGAGCAAATCTCACCGCAAATGGAAAAATGACACCTGTGGGCAGAGCCTTGCTGAGGATGGGCTGCGCTGAGCACCCACAGCCCTGCACGGAGGGTTCAGACAAATGTGAAAACCACAAGTAAATGCTGATCTCACCCACGAGGCTCAGGGAGGAGCTCACGACATCGGGTGGCCAAAGACAACCAGGAAACGAGTAGGTGGCATGTGACAAGCAATTCAGGGGGAAGAGAAGCCCAACCTACATTTCTGCTTTTCTTAGTTCGTTTTGTTTCAGGGATCTGCCTTCCTTCTGAATTACCTCCCTGGGCAGGGAGTGATGCTCACACAAGAACAATGAGAAGTCTTGTGCTCCTCAGGGCAACCCCACCCTGCACCCAGGGACCAAAACCCTCTGCAACAAACTATTCCCATCCG
>WBMY01000780.1:176667-193917 GCA_013397315.1 Donacobius atricapilla
AAAGAGATATCAGAGCACTCCGGCAATGACACGTGGCCATGGAAAAAAACCAATAAAAATATGGCAAAAAAATAATGGCATTCCAGGAACCCTTTACAACCTGAATCACGCAGAGATTCATTCAACTCAGCTTGCTTCTTCAGGCTTGCCTAGCTGGGTGCAATGGGGAACAGAGAGCAAATCTCACCGCAAATGGAAAAATGACACCTGTGGGCAGAGCCTTGCTGAGGATGGGCTGCGCTGAGCACCCACAGCCCTGCACGGAGGGTTCAGACAAATGTGAAAACCACAAGTAAATGCTGATCTCACCCACGAGGCTCAGGGAGGAGCTCACGACATCGGGTGGCCAAAGACAACCAGGAAACGAGTAGGTGGCATGTGACAAGCAATTCAGGGGGAAGAGAAGCCCAACCTACATTTCTGCTTTTCTTAGTTCGTTTTGTTTCAGGGATCTGCCTTCCTTCTGAATTACCTCCCTGGGCAGGGAGTGATGCTCACACAAGAACAATGAGAAGTCTTGTGCTCCTCAGGGCAACCCCACCCTGCACCCAGGGACCAAAACCCTCTGCAACAAACTATTCCCATCCGCTGCACAGACCAGCTGCTGTTCAATTAAGCACAAGCAATGCTGAATATCGAAGTTGTCACAGAATCATAGAATATTGAGGTTTGGGTTGGAAGGGACCTTTTGAACGTGCAGTTAAAAAACAATTAACCTGTGCAATCCCCATTCCCAAGGGAGGGCTTGAAACAAAAATGCCCGGTTCACATTTTTGCATCTTGGATGACTACAGTGGCAGCTCCCACACTGCAACAATCAGGTAATGGGAAAAAGGCCCCCGAAAGTTCAAAACTTTCCCAGAGAGAACACAAAAGGAGCAGACATACTTCCACAAAATATAAATAAAACAAATGTTGCCCAAAGTGTTTCCTGCAGCCACAATCTTCACCTGCTGGCTATATAATGAAGCTGTCATACAGCTCCTCAGGATTCCCAATTTGGTCAGGCCATGCAGCAATTAGTTTCATAACAGTATTGGTCTCTGATCCTCCTGTGCATGGGACGTTATATCCAGGCACAAATACTGACCACAGAGGCAGCAGGGATGGAAAGGGGGACAAGACAGGGCATGCAGAGAAAACATTTCAGTTTTTCATCTCTTTGAATCATCACCACAAAACCCCAAAAACCAGTTCTGAGAATGATGCTACATGTTCTGCTCCCCATCACGTCCTTGTCTTGGCTAATTTGAGGTACAGGTAAACTTCACCTGGCTCAGCCATCCTTCACCTATTGCCTTCATCAGTCTTGAGTGGGTGGATGGCAAATCAATTGTGCTACGTAGCAATCCTGGGAACTATATTAACTAAAAAGCAAATGTATCAGCACCTCATTTCAGAGCTCAGAGAACTGCAACGACTTTTGATTTGAGCGAGCAATTCCAACAAATCTGAAAAAATCTGAAGTATCATTACAAATAATAGAAAGATAACAAAAGAATAAAAAATTTGGAGCAGTGTTATTTGCAGGCCCAAACTAACAGGAAGGATAGTTGAATTATTCGTCTTGAATAATGCATATATGTGTAAAGTTTAGGCTTCATTCCATTGCTCATTCATTCCTTGAACAGAGGCCCCTCCTCACAGAATGGTTCAGGTGGGAAAGGATCTCAAAGCTCATCTCATTCCAGCCCTCTGCCATGGGCAGGGACACCTCCCACTACACCAGGCTGCTCAGAGCCCTGTCCAACCTGGCCTTTGTTGGATCCTCCATCCCTTAATAACCCCAAAAATTAAGGAGAAGCACGAGGAGCCCAGGGGAGGTGGCCACGGAGCCTCGCTGCTGCTCGAGCACCCACCTCTGTGCCCTCATCGCTCAGCGCGGCGCTCAGGCGGGAGCTCTGCAGCAGGTCCAGGAGATCCTCGCTGGGTTTCCTCTTCCCCTCCGACACGGGGCTGCCCACAGCCTCAGCTCTTCGTGAGGACAGCAGGTGGATGCCCACAGCTTGTGTGTCTGGGGGGGTGACTGTCACCTCCGTGCGAGTCCCCTGCTGTGACGCCCACAGCCAGTCCGCTCCCGCCGCCTTCACCGAAGCGTTTCTGCTTCTCACGGACACCACAGACCTGGAAAAGGTCTTCGGGGAGCAGCTCGACAGCACCTGAGCACTCGAGTAAGTCGTTTCTTCTTCCTCTTCTTCTTCTTCCATGAGAGTCTCCACCTCCAGCATGTCAGGCACTGACACACTGAGACAGCGGTCCAAGGAGTGGCCCTTCCTCTCCAGCATCTTGCTCGACCTCTTCTTCGTCTTCCTCACGCTCAGGTTTTGCAGGAATGGCCGGGTCTTCTGTTTCAGGGATCCCCACACAGATTGTTTATCCAAGTCCATTGCTGCAAGGGGGATCTCAGCAATGCCTCCTGCACAGAGCAGCTCCAGCGATTCCCAGGGTGACTAAAAGGAACGTAGGAAGGAGGCAAGTCAATCACAAAAGTGAACAGCCGCTCAAGACTATGATTCATGTTGTCTCATCTTAAAACTTCCAGTCATCTCTCTGAACAGTTAAAACGGAGCATGTCAAATTACTAAGTGCTTCCAAATACAATCTGGTGGGTAGGTTTGATTATTTAGGAGGAAAACAGCCAGAGCAAGTATTTATTCCTACACAAAAATGCAATGTCTGCCCACTACTTAATGATTGTTAAGAGGGGACATTACATTTCTTCTTCTGTCAAGTCCTGATTTGTGAAAACTTGAGATTTATCCAATTGGAAACTGTTTCTGTACAAAGCTTACTGATGGGAGTTAAATCATGATAATGCAAGCACATGAAACATGCTGGCAAAGCTGTCACAGACATTTCTGCTGCCACTTTCCCAGGCCATGTAGGGCTTTGTTGGCAATTTGCAAGGCTACATGAATTCTTACAGGATGTGTTGCTGGTACATATGACACAGCTCCAGGAACTAAGCAACAGAGGCTGAAGAGGGCACACTGAACATGAGGACCCCAAAATACTCCCTTACATTAACCCACTGTCAGTGAAAACTGCAGAATTATTTTTTCTTGTAAAGTAGGCAATTGAGAGAAAAATACTACAAAAATGGATGGGTGGATCACTTTTGAAAACTCGTGGACTCACCTTTGAGTTGATTCACTGACAGCATTTACACAGCCGGGAGGGTCAGGAATAAGAGAGCTAAAACAAAATCATTCACTGTATGTACATGGAAAGGGAACAGGGACACCTCTGTGCACAGGAATATCCTCACAGAGTCTTCCGTGGTTAACAGCTGAGCAATCATCCTTATTCTGTGAAAAGAGGTGGTCAAACCATCATCAAAACTCAGTAAGGAAAAAGCTGGTAAAACCTTCAGATTTACTCTTTTACAGTTACACACAGGTTACACTACATACCCATGTCCTCAGAAATACCAACTCATTAACTACATGAGGGCTGCTTCCTAAACTCACAGCACATTTACCTTTTAACTACTGCATAGTCAACACAAAATTACTTCTCACTGTTTTCCTGATTACTAGGAAAAACACCAGGACAGGCAACAGAAACGCAATTAATCCACACAGAGAAATTACTGACTGCTTTCAAAGAAATCTATTCTTGCATTCATTAATTTGAATGAGGCTGTATAATCAGTTACTTAATAACTTATTTAAATAACTTTATGACTAAGCTCACCACACTTGCAGAGTGTTCAGCAATCTACAAAAAGATTCTCTAACTTCATTACTGTGTAAGTAAAGCTGCATAATCCTCCCCTCCCCCATTTATATTGGCAAATAAATAATATCAGCATTATTATATTCAGTACAATAAATTAATAAGCTTAATAGCAAAGCATGCATTCAAAAGGCAGTAACAGGTTTTGCCCAAACAGTGTGTTAGTGTAGATGTATCAGCTTAAGACAGCCACAATATCAAAGTGCACATGGACAAACTGAAATTGTTTTTCTGTTTACAGAACCACTAAGTAAAAACAATTTTCTGAACCTCACCGAGGAAGATTTCACAAAGAAAGACCCACCATGCCTTTGTGTTTCTCACAGGCTGAAGCACAGCAGATTTACAAAGGGAGGAGAAAAGACATAAATGCCAGCTCAGTTTGACTGGGATGGAGGGATGCCCGTGCTGGAGCAGCACCTGATGCCCTTCACAACCTCATAAGACATGGCTGGGTTTGCTCACACCAGCTGAGAGCTTTCACTTAGGCCCTTCCCTCTTTCCATAAAATCTTGACAAGGCAGCCACAGGCCTCCCTGGTAGCGTCACACCACGTGCCAGCAACAGAAGTTATTGGGCTAAACACATTGGCACAAAACATTATGAAACACAGTGTTGGGAGTCATTTAAACAACTCATCTTCTGCTCGTGCTCTCTGCGTGGCTCACCTACTTGTACTGAAACCTGCTGGAGCCAAGATGTTGCAAATAAAGGCAGAGCCCAGCTCAACATCCACTTCCCAAGGCATTTACTGCTTCCCATTCCCTTCCTGTTATTCTCCACCCCTCTCACTTCGAGGACCCACTGCCGTTGTTTTGATTTTGTTTGCTTTGAGATTTTGTTACCAAGGAGCAGACTTGTTCCTGTAGGTTTTTCCAGTTGCCTTCCACAAGTCAAATGTTCTTTTTCCCAGTTACACTGCCTGAGTTGGCTGATTAGAAATGCCCATTTGAAAAGGATAGTGCAGGGACCACACTGTGTCTCTGTGAGCAACCTGCATTTAACCCGGAGTGGGCAGAGTCCTCCTCAATCCCGGCAGAAACACAGTGGAATCAAGAAGTTAAAAATCTTTTTTAAAGGATTTTGTCAGGACAGAAGGGATGGCTCCACTGAGCTGCCACCTCACAGCTCCTGCACTGCAGCAACACGTCAGCGGTATTTGCTGCACAGGAGCAGCAGGTTGCCTGAACTGAGGCCATCAGGAGAAATAAGCCCATCCCTGGTCACTGGATTGCCTGAAGTTGAACCATACTCTGCCTCTGAACCTTTACACCCACATTCCTGTTGCAGTTTCTCTTATATAAGTGTTGTATTCCCAGATAAATTAACCCAAATGATGGCTATGATACACAATTAACAACAAATACACAATGTGTTGTCATCTGGGAAAAGGGTAAATGCAGACTGAAGGACAAATGCACTCTGACATCAGCCATCTGCCTAAGCCCTTTTTCACTTCCTCAGTTCAAGCAGAAGACACACAGATCACCACCATGACAAGAAATGTTCCCTAGGGAGATCACTGGAAGATTGGGAATGGGGACCACCCTCCTCCCCAGTGGTGCTGGAGCCAGGGGTGCCAGGATTACAGGGATAACCCCTGCCAGGCCAGCCCATATTCATACACACAACTCTTCTTTCTTCCTACATCAATTTCTTCCGCTTCTCTCTTCCATACTTCACAGCATACATAGAAATACTTTCTTTTGAAGACAGAGAAATCTTCCCTTGCATGAAGAAAGTGTGTTCTTGGTACCAACATGCTGTTCATGTTCCTCTACAGGCCAGTTTTCCCTCTTCCTTCCTCAGCCTCAGAAGGTCATGGCCAACTGTATCGCCAAATATTCCCTAAGCAACCACAGGGAAAAAACATACTTTGCCAAATTCTTGGTCTAAGATTGGCCTCTTTACTCCTCCCCTTTCAATGGGACATTGTAGCAAAAATCTGCAAACAGAAAACATTCAAGGAGACACACTTCCTGTTATCAATTTAACTCTGTTGGTTTTGATTTAATTGAATGGCTCCTTGTTCTTATGCAACAAGAAAAAAATAATGTTTTCGGTCTATCTCCTTCAGCCTTCTTTTTAATACACTGCCAAATCTCAAATGCTCAGAAGAATCCATGTACTTTAATCTCTTCCTTCAGAGAGACTGCTTTTGATTGCACCTGTATTTTGTCATCTCCTCCTCTTTTGGGGGCAACAGGGACAAGAGAGAAAGGATTACTGACAGAAATGTTGGTCACAGCTCACTATGACTGAACAAATATTTCTAGCATTTTATCCGCCCTTAAATATCTTCTTAATATGGCTTTGGGATTTTTTTTTTAAATGTGCTTTGGTTTCTTTCAGTAAAACACTCCATATGCACTCCTTTAAATTCATATAATATTTAGAGCTAAATGATTTTTAGATGTTCTACCAGGTGGCTGTAAGAGATATTTCAAATGCCATTGAAAGCCTAGAGAAATCATCCAGCAATTCTCCTTTACTTACTGTCTTGTCAGGAAGCCAGCAAAGCCACAAGTGAGAAACACTGCAAGACACTCTGAAAACATTATAGAAGCAATATAACCAAGCAAATAAACTGAACAAAGCCAAATTGATTTACACACTGGAAATTATGGGAGAATTTGTCTTTCTTCACTATGGAACCATTCCCTGTGCACCCAGAAGTGCCACAGGCACACTGAAGATGCTCCTGGTTAGTATTTTAAAGTATCATCCTGAAAGGGAGCCAAGACAACAAAAAAACACCTGAGCACCAGGCCAGCACTATTACAGCTCTAGATTAATTTAATCTATTAATCCTTGTACTCATTTGTTTATCCAATGGAGGTGAAAACTTTGGGTCAGTGTACATACCACCTCCAAGCTGGAATTTGGTAAGTGTGTTTTCAGCTACAACTAAATGCTAATAAACACTTAAATCCATGGCAGCTGAAATTACTAACACATGCATCAGAGGCTGTTAGGAAGATGCTCCTCACTTGAATGCATATTAACACAGATTCAAATTGGAAGGAACCAATGGAACTCCCTCAGTGTAAAACCTCTATTGATTCTGGCTGTTCTGGAACAGGATATCCACCCCAGTCTCTGCCTGTCTGGCACATTCACTGACTTAAAACATAATGCATGAGACATTGTAGAAATTACAAGAAAAGATAATTACACTTCTGTTACGCAACACAATATTGGGCTATGGAAAGCTCTAATATGAGTTTATAACCTCCATTAGGTTTATAATTTCTGAATTCAGTGCACTGAGAAACAAGACTGACAAGAAGATAAGGGAGCAGGGGAGTAAGGGACTGTGGACTTTTTTCATCTTTTTCTTTTATCCTTTTGCTATAAATTGAGTCTTCTGGCTCTACGAGCCATAAATGAAAGCAATCCTCCCTGGGAGAGAAAGGAAAATATCAAGGAAATAGCTCTCTGCTGGCTGAACAACCACTGTATCTGCTGGGGGGTTATTTCTATAACACAATATGCCACGTACCCCAGGTTTTTAATACCATTGTAGCTCAAACACAGCCGAATACAAACCATTACTAGGAATGGAATGACTTTTTCTAAAGAAACCAACACTTCCTTCTTTGCAATGGCTTCTTTCAGTACCTTATCTGGCAATGCTTTATGCTAAGCACCAACAGCCGCAGAGATAAGAAAATATCATCCAAATAAAGTAACCCTTTGTTCAGCATTAGCAGCTTGCCCTGGAGCATTCCAAACCCAGCACCAGTTATTAAAAGAAAAGGGGCAGGATGTTCCTTGGATCATCAACACCTTCAAGCAAGCATTGTGCTTCCTTTGCAGAAAAAAACCAAGTCCAGCGTGGAAGGCTGAGCTAGGTATGATCCCAGAAGGCAGCAAGGGACACTGAATTCCATACAGCACAATGTGGAGAAATGGAGACAGCCTTTTCTCCCTGCAGCATATGGCAAATACCTGGACTTAAATTTGATAAGGCACCAGAAAAAAGGAATCCAATCTCAATTTGATTCTGCACAGGCTAATTACCCTGGGGACATCAGTGTTAAAATTATTTTTAGCACTAACAAGCATCACAGGGAGGGCACTGATGCAGTGCAGGTAAAATCTTCACTGCACAGGTGATTTGCTGCTAAAGCAGGGTCATGGCTTGGGCAGCTTCCAAATATTTCCACCGTGCTTAAGCTTCCCTGTAGGGCTTCAAATAACGCCAGGCTGTGGATAAAGATCCTGCTCTTCTGTTGCTCTGTTGTAACAGATTCATTTGCAGAGCAGGATTTCTGTATTTAGCAGGACGCTAAGCTGAAATATATAAAATGAAAGAGAGACTTGACCTGTTGCTGTCAGCCAAATTAGTACAAGTGCTTCATAAGAAACAAATT
The DNA here is from genome assembly GCA_013397315.1 of Donacobius atricapilla. Taxonomy (NCBI): domain Eukaryota; kingdom Metazoa; phylum Chordata; class Aves; order Passeriformes; family Mimidae; genus Donacobius; species Donacobius atricapilla. Next base: position 184,782 of record WBMY01000780.1, read on the forward strand.
TACATGCCTCAATGGAAACAAGATAACCAAAACAAACCAGCTTTATTTTCTTGATGTGGGGTGAAAGAAACCTACAGTCTCTGCAGAAGGTCACAAGCAACATCCAGGGTAAACACAAAGCTTAAAGAAAAGCCTGTCTGTTACATGCAGATAATAAAGGCACCTAAAGGAATATTTTCTATTTTAGGTTTGGGGTTCATTGCTTTGTATTGGGTTTGGGGTTTTCTCATAGATTTCATGGGTTTTAGGCTTTTAGATCCTATGCTTGGCTTTTTGATTTTTAAATGGCTGAAATGTGACAAGTTTCGTCTTTCACAAACACATGAAACAAACACACATCCTCCTCCACTTCGCAGCAAGAGAGGAACAAGGATACTTTAACTCCTTGGAGGCGCTTTTGCACAACCTGGAGGGCTTTTTGCTCAACATTTATGAGCAGACAGTAACTACATGAAGTAAGAGAACGACCAGCTGCTACAAGCAGCTCAAAATAGCATCTGATAGTGAAAGTTACTGAGCAAATACCCGGCACCTGCCTCCAGCTTATGAAAGTATTGCTTTCATTTTGCTTCTGTCTGTTCTAAAACGGAAGAAAAATGATGAGTATGTATAGAGGAAATGAAGGAGGAAGCATTTGGGTGTATTTTTAAAAAACATATTTCACAAGTTCCTTCCACTCTTTGAGCTCCCTTCAAAATATCGTGGCTTGTAATTGTACCTGTGCAAGCAAAAAGGCCCTTTCAACCTTTTCAGTCTAATTAATAATTTGTGGGGTTGTACCAGAATGGGACAATCAGATACAATCTTTACGGTGCAAACAACACCTGCCGAGCAGCAGACCTCTCCAGGGACACCGCGCACAAAGACCTGCTCCCTGCAGCGATGCTGTGCCCCTCAAACCAGACCCCAAGAAAGCCCCCGGAGGGGCAGATCCTTCTGGAAGGCGCTGTGCCATCTGCTGAGATCCCACCAGCGACTGGGACACTCCCAAACCACTGCCTACATCGGGTTTATAATTTGTCTCGTCGTTCCCAAGCCCCTCAGAAGATCTCTGGGAATGCTGGCACCCGGAGCAGGGCGCCTGGAGGAGCAGGGGGAAAGGGAAAGCTGATGGGCAGCAAGGGGAAGGAGAGGTGCAGCTACAAGCAGAGCAGGAATGAGATAAAAAGAGCTCTAGAGTAACCGAGGTTTATCAGGGCTTACGTGAGAGACAACACCAAACCAGGGCCAGAGGCGGTACACACATGCTGAAGGAGCTGGTCCCTGCTCTGCTGGGAATCCAGCCCTGCAGCCTCCTTCCTCCTCAGCCTCTCCTCGCAGCCCCTGCTCACCTCCCTCATAACAAAAGGTTTATTTTTATAACAAGAGGTGCACAGAAATAGATCCTCCCTTTCCATAACTCTCAGGGAAAACAAACCTAGGAAGGAAATCGGAGACTCATTTCCACGGGCCAAATCAATCCTTGAATTTTACTAGCACTTAAATTATATATTTCAATAAAAGAAGTTTGTGACTATATGTAAATTACTTGTCTATGTGCCAGCATTTCTCCCTAAATAACTACTATTACTGTCACACTTCTTACCAAAATTCAGTGACTATAGAGGAAAGGTCTATTAAAAGCTCTGTGTGATTCTTTATTTAACAATTTACCAAAATAACAGAACACTTTTGATTCACAAAAATGGCCTGATGACAACTTGAGCAGGACAAAAACCTCCTGGTTTGCCTTTTTTTTTCTCCTTACTACAGCATGTTACTCTTTCCAACAGTAACCTGGCACAAGCCAGGCTCAGAGCTCACTGTGAGAGCTGGGCACGCAGGAGAGTTGAGATTTTTTTGAATCTGTACTGATCTGCATGATTAAATGTCCTCTCACATTTAACATCTCCACAGGGCTTGGGTGTATCTGTAGGTAAAGTGAACCTGTGCTTTTGCAGCCTTTTAATTCCCAAAGGCTGGAGAAGCCTAAAGAAAAGAGAGTTTGGTGTGTTGTAGCACAGCACTGAATGAGGGAATTGCACCAGTAGCAGCCCTGATTTTCTGCAAGAGTCACAGGTCTCCCCACAGAAAATAACAGCACTTAGATATCCGGAGTTGTGCATCACCCTGAGAAAGCTGGAAGCGACACTGACACTGAAACCCACAGACAGAGAAAGCTCTCAGGAATTTCTTGGTGAAGTCAAGTGTTTGAGGGTCTCACCCTGGACAATAATTTAGTACTTTAAATATGAAGAAGCCAATGCATACAACTAAAAGCAGTCACATTGCTCTGCTGAAGTCATGACAGCCAAGTGTTCAGCATACAAACAGCAGCACAAACCCAAAGACTCCTTTAACTCCTTCAAACTTCCTTTTTTTTTCCAGCTGTAAAGACTGAACATATGCCAGCACGCATCCCTAAATGCCAGTCATTTCTCACAGGAAAGAGCCAGCTTTGAGGTTTCTCTTTCCATTCACCATCTGAGTTTTCAGCCTCCTGGCACTAGAAATCTGCACCTTGTCTCCAGTTTCTGTTACAGCATTATTTTCCCACTGAGAAGATCAGGTAAAGTTTGTAAATTTAGCTCACGTGCATTGGCAATTACACTTTGGCACTTCCAAAGTCTTAACACTGGGGTTTTGGTTTGCTAAAGATGAAGTCCCTAAATACAGGCAGCAGCAGCATAAGAAAAGCACAAACTATGATTCCAGTAACTATTTCAAGTTTAAATAAAAGGGATAAAAATTAAAATATAAGAATACGCCGCTGAGGTGAATAATAAGTGACCTGTTCAGGAGTTTACTTGCAGAAGTTCAGAGAACCTCAACTATAGCAAAGCCTGGGGTTTTTTTAATTCTGGTTCCTGGAAGTGATCCAATCAGAAAATCAGCTCCACAAAACAGGAATATTGGCATTGCTGAGCTAGGATGACACCTGATGAAGCAATTTAAAATTCACTTTCAGTTTTTCTGTGATTCTATATGAAAAACCTGCTCCGTGAAAACCTGCAGACACATTACGCAGTCCTTAAAAAACTATTTGGCCCTGATTCATCTGGGGCAAACCTGCCAGAGGCAGGGTGGGGTAGTCTGCTAAACGTTAAATACGTTCCCTTAAGCATATTTACAGCTCTTGCTGCCCAGCCACACTGGCTACTCCTTTGTACACTGATACCACAGTAGGGTTTTTTTATTAATCCTCCTTTCATGCACACATAGCTCCAGGCAGGATAATTTAGAACAGATCAAGCTGACCACTTGTCATTATTGTGCCCCATTCACATATTCTCAAAGTAAATGTTAAGTGCAGCAATTATGACTACTTAGCGCTTAATTAACCAACAAAACACTGAGTTTATTCATCATTGATGTTTAGTGCTGGTGAATACTGACAAAAACATATTTTAATTCAGCTGTCATAATTATACAATTTCCTGGTTTGGCTGATGCATTAAAATCACATAAAGCTCAAATCCAGAACTTTTCAGCAGGTGTCAATAAATTCTTTAAAGATGTAGTAATTTTTTTTTTTTTAATGGATTTAAGAGCTATTCACATTTCAGTTCCTCCATCTAGCAGATACGGACAGGAGCCACCAATCTGGCAAATGTCTTGAAATACAAACTGCTCACCGTCAGCTAAACAGATCTGCAGGTTTTCTGTTTCAAACAACTTTTGTACCCAAGTAGGTGAATGTTTGATCAGCTTTTCTTTGGTTACTATCAAAGACCAGACAGATTTTTTGCTAAATGCTACTATGAAGCATTTGGTGAATGGGAGGAATGAGAAGCCTTCCTAAACTGAACACAAATGCTTATAATGAGATTTGTATCTTACAGTTCTACAGCGTTGAACAAAATTCAGCCACTCATACAACAAAATAAATTAAAATCGCACCCCAGCCACAAAGGCATCGTTCCCACTGTCTGAATTTGGGTAGGGAGCATTTACTCTAAAATAATTACAAGCAATCCCAAATAGCAGGACTTCTACCAAATCCACTAGAATACATAACAGGAATTAGATGTTTGCATTCAAAAAAGGAAAACAAGACAAAACAAAACTCTCCAGTTAATTGTTTCCAAGTCGAAGAAACTGGGAACAAAGCCGGCTATTGAACGAGCATTAATGATCTGCCATTTGGATCTGCAGATGTTTCCCATGAGGGAAGACAGCAAAAAAACATTCCTCTTCAAACCCAGGGAAGCAGTGACAAGGGGATGAGTTATGTTCATTCATTTGGATTTTTTTTATTTGAAATTGTCAAAACCATTAGGTTCAATAAGATTTTACTTCAAGAGGAATCTGCACCCAATAAAATTTCAAAGAACTGAGCTCTTAATCTCTCCTCACTTAAATCCAAATGAGTCAAACTTGAAAAAAAGAATTTTCACAACCATGATAAAGTGAGCTGAGAGAGAGACTGCCCCATCCTCACTGACAGCTCCACATCAACGGCAACAGACAAATGCCTGCTCAAATGAATTGGCATGCCCCCCTCATTTCTATTCACCCCCATTAAAAGATTATCAAATAGTATAAATTATATACCCTGTCCTGGCTAGAAACTTAACTTCTAGAGCAGGTCTTATCTATTTGGAAGGAGAGAATGAAAGTGCACACTCATAAATCCTAAAAAGACAGAGCTGCTTCCTAATTTATGGTGTTACACAAAGGCAGAACTGTTTTATTTCTAAATTAGCTCTGATCTCAACACAGCAAAGCTATACAATTCCAAGAATTCCCAAAACAATGAAATTCTTCCGAACCTAAAGTTTCCAGTAAAGCAAAATTTACTCCACAGACTACATCTACAGTTCTACGAGTGGGCAACAGGAAGAATTGTCAAGGGTACAAGTGCTTCCCAGAAAGGAAGGATATGAATAAGATCTCCCTTTATTTTTCCCCATCCCAAAAGGCCAACAAAACCAAGCAAAGATCTCAAAAGCTAAGTTAGTATTTAGCTTGCATTTTAGCAGGTTGTTTTTGTGGGAAAGTGAAAACAAGCCAGTGAAGAAGCATCTGTGTAAACACACAGGGAACAGGCACCCACCACGGCAGGAGGAAAAGTCACCCCTTGGGTCACTGCGCTCTGGCTCTCACCACGCACTGACCAAAACACCATGAGCAGGCAAGCAAATTAATTAGCTGGAACTAAAGACCACCAGAAATGGTTACTAGGAGGCTCTCCTTTAAGGCCAAGGGTGGTCACAGCATGCACCCAGCCTACCCACATGGGGGTCCTCTCTGGTGGCAGCAGGGGTTGGACACCTACGTGGTCAGACTGGAAGTCCCAGCTTCAATTCCACGGGCAGACTTGAAGACTCCCAGCTCCCGGGTCTGTTTTCCCCAGAAAAGCAGCAGTGGAAGTCAATAGGAAAGGACGGACACAAATTGTCCTTATCCCGACCTACGGTTTGACAGGAGGCAGTGAAAGAATCAGAAGCAAGGGTTAAAAAAATGCCTAAAGGTCAGCAGGCTGCTTATGAGGAAAAAAAGCACAAAAAAAGCCTTCTCAGAAAAGCAGCGTGCATTTAAGAAAATAGAAATCAAATCTAAAATTATTACATGCTCCAGATTTTCCCACAATAATCCAATTATTTCACAATGAAGGTTTGCAGCAGTAGTGTAGCCTTGAAAAAGGTCAACTCCATCTGTGTTCTTTACAGATTACGTTTATGAATAGTCAGTTAATCAAAACTTAAAGAAACACGGCATTGTGCACACATTCAGGTTTTTTCCCCAAGTGTGAAAAATGAAGTTGCACCTAAGCAAGTTCACCTGCTTGAAACTGTTCCAGAAAAAACAGCAGCAATCCCAGGAAAACCCATCCAAATTTCCATCACGCAAAGTACGCAATGGGACCACATCGCTCCAAATATCCACTTAGCCCAATAAGCTGCCTCTAACTCTGACCAAAAACAGATGCTCAGGGGAAGACTGTAAGGTCACAAAATCATACCGTGATTCTGCCTGCAAAATAATCTCCTGGTTTCCAGGAATCTGTGATTTAGGAGCTGCTTCAGCTAGAAATTCTATCTGCATATTTGTGATTAACAGCCCCAGCATACGTTTCTCTCTTAATTTGCCAAACAACACTTAAAATTCATTACTGTCTTTAACAACAGGAAGGTATTGGAGTAATGAGTTCCACAGATAAATTATGCTTGTATGAAGCAGAAGCATAATTTAGCTATGGAAGAAATTTTTTTTTTTTTTAATTGAAGAGGACCTTAGGAAAAAAAAAAGCTTTGAATCTTGCTCATTTATTCTTACCCCTTTAAAATCTTGAATGATGTGAAATTATAAATAATTATTCTCTGTTTACTCCACATCACTCAGATTGTTCCCACTTCTGCATTCTCCTCTGTAATAATCTCTCTTAATTGAAAGAGGTTCATTCAAGGAATCTGGTTAATGTTACACCATCCAAACATCTGAACTGGCACACACCATAGGCTTTTTTTCCCCTCTCTCAAGATAATTGATTTGTCTGAATATATAATGTAGTTCAAAACAACCTAAGTTCGAAACCATTTAGGAATGTTTCAAAAAAAGGTAATTAACATCTTATTTTCTACAGTCTTTACAAATATTTTACCAAGTAATTTCTAAGTTGAAATAATAGTTTAAAGGGTTTGAAAATTGCCTCTGGCTATGTAGCTTTTTAAAGGACTGAAGTTTTTGATTAAGAAAAATTTGTAATCCATAAATATTTCAAAAAAAATTAGAGCAAGATCCTCCTTTGTATCACTCCAGAGTACGTTTTTGATAAGTTACTGTAAATATAATTATACTCCTGCAAGTGTTTACCCTGGCACAGTGAGGCATGAGGCCACAGGGGCACAAAAAATCAAATTTGCGTTAGGAGGTGCCGTCCTCAGGGCAGGACAGACAGATTGCACATCCACAGTGCCTTGCACCTCACAAGATACCCAATATCCAGGGAAGATGGAGAACATCTAAAAGAAACAAGGTCTCCATCAACAAGGCTTCCTTCCCACTGATCCCTAAATTGGACCAAAACCATCTGCCCACGCAGCAGTCAACCCACTCCACGGCTATGCTGGTAAACCTGTAGTCACACCCAAGCTGATTTCTCCAAGACAGAAATTGCCAGGTAGATAAAAAGGTGATCAATCATTTGATCTAAAGTGGGAGATTTGGCCCAGTTTCTCTTAGCACTCTTGGTCTTCACTAGAACTCTCACATAGAAGACAATGGGGAGTTAATTCTTATGTGGATCACAGAAAATCTTACGTGGATTACAGTGGAACACACAAAGAAAGCCTTGATATTGAGACACATAAATTGTCCGAATAGGAATATTCCATCTGGTTCTATGATTTGATTTTACAGCGTCAACATCTTGGGAAACAGAGATGCACTCAGGATCACCTGTTACACTGATACACGATTTAAAACCAGAGTTCAAGGCATTCACGGTTCCAGCATCCTCACAATCCTGCAAGGACCAGTTAAGCCTTAAGAAACAGATCCCTTGGACCCAGGGAACATTTAACTGCTTCAGTTAAATGGGAATAGATTGAAACAAAATGTTATTTTTCTTACAAACAAGCTTCTATGCATCCGTGTTATCTAATAAGTACAACTGGAAGTAAAATGGGAATGTGGGAAGAGCGTCAACGTAAATCCTCCAAATCTGCGGAAATCGGGAGCAATTTTCCACTCAAGGGTGGAAACAACACAGAGGAAATGCAAAGCGTACTTGGCATGCTTCACTCTCCTCTGCTGAGGTAAAGCTTCCCTCTCCCCCATGCCCAGGCAGAGGGACCCCAGGTGATGAGACCCTTGCACTTGGCGAGACTGGAATTCAAAACCCTATACCATAATTAGTTCATGGTATAGGTGATGCTGAACAGAACAGTCAAAACCCAAAATTTTCACAACAAAGTGACAGCAGAAGTTGCACACATCCTGCCTGAATTTGACTGGTGAGGGCCTCGTGCCAACCTTCTGCTGTCTATGAGAAATTAAAGATAAGATGAGCAAATCTGCACAGTGTAGACTAAAGGAGGAGAAACAGACACTTAGTATTGCCTGGAAACCTCAGTGGGAGCAACCAGGAAACTTCTGGGGTGAAGTTTATCCCCTGTCCCAAGCCCACTCCAGTCACACACACACAACTTGACCCCAGCTTCACCACAGTCAGTCCCAAATCCCAGCGAGCTTCAACGCCCAAGGTGCAACCAGTGCTCTCCTCAGGAGTGTTCCTTGCCAGAGCAGGTGGATTTCTTTAATAATCATTTTTCAAGTCAGAGGTGCAGTCAGTCCAAAAGCAGCTGCTTATGTTGCCAAATGCAAAAGGCACTGGGAAAAAAGCCTGCAGTGAAATTAGTGAAATCGAGGGCGTTATGGTTCTAATTACCTTGAATGACATGATAAGCAACACTTCTAGCACTGTTACAGCCTCATGCACTGCCCCAGGAGGAGATGATTACAGGAACCCTGGGCTGCTTAGAGACCCACCTTCCTGTCAATGACAGCAGTTCCTCTCCTCATGCCCTTGTTTGTAATTGACACCTTCAATGCACACATCTACAAACTATCCCATAGCTCCTTTAATACAATCAAATTTGTCTTAACAGCACAAAATTTATCACTCTTATTTAAAAAACAATGCGACATTTTTAAGGAATAAAATGAAAATTTCCTCTCTGCACCATTTTTGATTTTTTCTTTCCACAGGTATAGCAAAGTAAAACTACACATACTGAATCCATCTTCAGGCTGCAGCACATGCAAGTTTATTTGCTTTATGATAAGCTATTTTATGATGGCATTGAACAGCAGGAAGAAATCAAACAAGCAAGATTATTGCTCAAATACACTCATTCATCCTGACAGCTAAAGCGACTCACTCAATAATATCATCTTCTGAGAATTACTGCAAAATACATGACAAATTCTACAGTTTAATCACAGTAAACTAATAGTAAGATATCCAGGTGAGAACCTCTATTTTCTTAATGCCACGTAGCAGCAATTCAGCTTTCAGTGTGCTCTGAGCACTGACTGTCATAAAACTCAGGGCATCAACCCGAACCCTGCCAGTTGCCATAGCTGTGCTAGGCGAATATCAATGAAAATTCACACTATTTCTCATTACAATTGTATGAACAGCTCTTTCAAA
>WBMY01000780.1:195248-329084 GCA_013397315.1 Donacobius atricapilla
CCACACCTCAAAAAGCAAACAAACAACAAGAAAAGATAATTAAAAAAATAACCCCAAACTACGGAAGCACCATCCCCGAAGCCGCCGGGCTGCCCTGTCCGGGCGCGCTCCCCTTTACCTGCCGGCCGGGCCGGGGCCGCGCAGCGCCCGCAGCCGCCCCNAGCATCCCCCTGCGGATCCTATCGCTCGGAGCACCACCGTCCCCTCCCGGACCTGCCTGCTGCCCGCCCGCAGCAAACTCCCACCGCCCGCTCCCACCGAACCGCGCACCCCAGGCAGGGCGGGGATGGTGCAGGCAAAGGGCAGGGGACTGGCAGCGCTGCCCTGGAGAGCCCTGGGTGAGGGTGGAGCTAGGGAGGAAGCCACGCGAATGATGACAGGCCAAGGGAAATGTAATCAACAGCAGCACTGCTGCCACGTAACCTTTGTTCTTGGCTGCATCTCCCAACGCGGCTTTTTGGCAGCATCTCCAAGTGCCTGACAAGGGAGCCAAGGGCTGTAGCTGTGTTTCAGGCAAGGAAACTGAGGCAGGATTGGGTAAGGTGAGGTGCTTACCTGGCGTGTCTGCAGCTGAAACATGGTCCCACACGTTTCTTCATGAGTTTGCCACAGCGTGGAAAGGCAAACACCTCCCAACAACGCCTTCAGTGCCAGGTTGTTTCTGGAGCACGCTGGGTCACACACCTTCCCGGAGAGCTCACCCAGCCACCACTCCCACCTGCGGTGTTCGACATCCTTGAGTGTGGTATCACTGCAGGACGTGCAGAGTAAGAAGGTGGGGAAAGAAAAGCTCGGTGATGGAACATATTTACATTCCCTGCGTGTCACTCTGATCAGAAATTACACCTTGTCTACGAGCGTCGCTGACGTAGTGACACCCATCTCACACCACCGGGTGAAACTTGGTGATGCAACCACCTTGTGCCGTTGCAAAACAGAAATGGTCGTGGACATGTGGGGAGGGTTTGTCACATCATAGAGAATCATTCTCTAAGTGAATAAAATGTGGAGAAGACGGAAAAGTCATTACTCCAATTCTTTCAACAGGATCTGGAGAGTAAGAATTCACACCTATGAACAGTCCCATGTGAATCTACAAAATGAGGATCAGGAGCCATCAGTCCAGCAGCTAGGAGCTACACATCAGGGAGATTATTGCTTGAACACGTGAGCAATTTCAAAGGAACAGGAAAAAAACTTGGCAATGCTTTATTTTGCCTCCTGACTTAAAGGTTATGTTTGAAGGGACAGATCCTGATGTTCCAGCACAAGCTCAACAGCAACATTAGTTACTGCAGACAGTGTTATGGGTATACAACAACTCCTAAATTGCATAAACCTTCTCAAAGTTTGTCTACATGCTGAATAGGACAGTTTTACTCAGCTCATGCATTCAAAAATCTTAGGGGAAGTTGGCTGAGATTAGAAAACTAATCAATGGTCTCAGCTGAAAACAGAGAAGAAAGGAAACTTATGCCACTAATGTTTCTGTTTTCCTTTCATCTAAACCGAGAAAAATATCAGATTCAGATAATTACATAAGTTTAGAGCTAAAACAACACAGCCTTTAAAACACTTTTCTCTTAGGTGTGTGATCCCACAAAATGTGTGTCAAATATAGTTCTGTGCATGTTTTGTCAAAGGCTGCAGCCAAGAGAGGAGAAACTGTAAACATGCCCAAAGGCAATCTAATAAAGGTGGCCGCTGATTTCAGGAGAAGCAAAGGAAAGCAGCTTGTGTGTGCCTCTGCCAAAATGAAATGTAACAGCGCTCCTTGGATGCAATAGGAGAAAGAGACACAGAAATTAAATTCGCATAGCCAATATCCACCCAGATGAGAAAAACTTGCCACAGCTGAGTGGCAATAAAGAGATAAATTGATTAACTGTTACAAGATTACCCAAATATGGGCTCTGCAAAACATTAACTTGAGAAATTCTCTTGTCTTAGGCATCATGTAGCTGTATCAAGGATGTTGATAAGGCCACAGAATGCTGAATATCAAGTTCTTTGTTACCTTACTGCTAACTGAGAATAAAAAAGGACAGTACTGGGAAGATCCTTGGGATAGGAACTTTACATCACTGGCAGGCTTAGGGGAAGAGAGGAGGAAACGTGAAACTTTGGAAATGTCACTAAAACATCAATGTGAGGGTATTCTGTGAACATATCCAATGTAATCTGAAGACATCAAGAGCCAAGATATGCATTGTTATAACAGTAAGTCATTAAGTATGACTTAAAGAAGAGCACTAATTAAATCCCCCTGTAAAACACATTGTCAAAAAAAACAACAAAAAAGGCACAATTAAAAATACAGCAAACAGAAGAATTTCAGCATGAGAAACTGAAATGAGTATGTCTCAACAAGAGTTCTTATTAGGTTTCCATACTCACAAGGAGCCCCTGTACACCTTCTCTTTGTGCACACAAATGTTTTTCTTCTGGATATTATTAAGGATGTCATTATCAATTCCTGTGAGGGAAGAGAAAATATATAATTGAGAACAATTGTTGGCGTTATCAAATCCTACTCATCTTTTGTGTGAATATCTCATTTTCTCAGAAGAGAAAGAAGACCTGTCTTCTCAGCAAAGAAAAAAAAAAAAAATTGCAACTTTTTGTCTTTGCCTGCACTTTCTTACCCTGTATTCTGACTGCTGAAAGAAAAAATGACCTTCTCAGCCTTTACCAAAACCTGGCCAATGTGGATCAATGTGAGGCTGCTGAAAATAATGAGTTTAGCTCCTTTCCTAGTTACAGGTTCAGCTGCAACCTTTCAGAGAGGCAGCAGGTGAAGCATTTCTATCTAGCCCACCCCTCTGCACAGCCGGTTTGCAACGGCATTTCTTCAGGGTTGTGAGGAAGAGACACGAGGGCACAAGAGGATCAAATCACAGAAGAAAAGAGTCATAGAATGGTTTGGGTTGAAAGGGACCTTAAAGCTCACTTAATTCCAGCCTCCTGCCCTGGGCAGGGACAGTTTTCACTAGAACAAGCTGCTCACTGCCCCATCCACTTCAACACTGGCCTTGGACACTTCCAGGGATGCGGCAGCCGCAGCTTCTCTGGGCACCCTGCGCCAGGGCCTCCCCACCCTCACAGGGAAGAATTTCTTCTGTATCTCTAACCTGAATTTCCCTCCCATGCAGGTTAAAACTCCTTTTCCTGACCTCGCTGGTAACAAGACTTTGGAGCTCAATCAAGTTAAAAGCTTGCCAGTAATTCCTCCTCTTATCTCACCTACAAGGTGTGGAAGGTGTTCACTGGAAGCACCACCAGAAGCTTTGAAGATGCCCTTATCACAATTCTGTTTGCACCCACCTGTTCAGCACCAGCTTTAGTGACGTGTTTACAGAACTTGGCTTGACAGATTGCTTGGGACATTTGTGAGCCTGGGAAGCAGCCCCTCAGCTATGCAGCTGAAAAAGGCTTTTCAAAACCCCAAAGTGAAATCTCCTGCAAGAGTCAAGTGTTATGTTCCATTTCTTTTGGGCCCCAGAGACCTGGTGACCCCAAAAGACAGAATTACAAGTCCCTAAGTTGCAGCCCATTTTCCTTGCAGCTGAGCACCTGGTTTACAGGCAGAATTTGGAGCAGGACCAAGGGCGTGCTCCCAGGTCTTTGAGTGTTTAGCCATTCCCAGAACACAAACCAAGCCAACTGCAAGATTTAAGTCATTCTGTGCAATTGCACAAATGAGTGCACTCAAGGCTTTAGGAGACTTAGATATGTCAGTAAGTCTGGGATTAATAAATAAATAATGATAATTAGTTATGGCTTGACTACTTGCTTTCAGCTCCAACAAGTTACCTTGAAAAACCACATATTTTCAATCCCACTTAACATCAGTATGATTCACCTTATCAGTTAAATATGTGACACATTCTTTAGGACTGGATTCTCTGCTCTGAAATGTCACTGACCTTTTTTTGTCTCAACTGTGGAAATGCCACATGGGCAAACCTGAGCTTAAACTTCACAGAAATGAAACCACCACAACCTCAAGCTCCCTCCTCATTTTTTCAACCCCATGCCTGTGTTTGTGTGCAGCTTCACCATTTGAACAGCACTGACAACATTTCCATCAGCTGTACAAGGAGAGAAAGAACAAAACATGAGACAATTGTTTCAACCACTCAGGATTTATTATTAGCTTTTAAGTGCCATTTAAACAGGCTGCATTTTGTGACAGAACTTGTAATTCGGAATCTCTGCAGTCATTTTCCTGACAATCCATTGAGGAGCAATGCTGGGGACTGTTTCTTGTGCAAACAATGAGCTTTTAGAGCATTTAAAAATTCAGCTTCTGATTCATCCCAAGAGTGGAGCAGAGCTGAGCAGTGGGTCTGTGGGCTCCTGAGACCAGCTGACAACTTCTGGAACAAAAGTGTATTCAGGGATTTAAATAAGGAATTGTACCCAGGACTCTCCAAGGAATTTACCAGCATTAAATCAATGCATCCTCATATCTCAGAAGTATTGTCAGGAAAAAAAAGGCTGATACGAGCAAAGTGGTTTTTTGATGATTGGCTCAGGATTAGATAAGAAACCAGTGAGAGTCAGGGATAAAATATGAAATTTTGATCCTTCCAGTAATATCACAGTGTTTGGTAGGGGAGGAGATGATGAGTGACTTATTTTGGTTGGGGTTTTCTGCTTGTACTTCTTGAAAGGGAAAACTGGACCCCAGTGTTTGCAGCTCCCAGCCCCAAGCTCTTACCAGAGCTGCCGTGGGACATTTGGTCCTTGAAAGAGGGGAGGCTAGCACTTCACAAGCTATGGAGAGTCTGAGCAATGCAAATAAGTTATGAACACAGGGCTGGAAAAAGAAAAGCAAAAAGAAAAAGGTAAACCAGTCTTTCAATATTTTTGTAAAATTTCCCTTGAATATCCTCTCCCCATTCTTTCAAGTACAGAGTAACTAAAAGCTGATTATTGGCGTACCCTTACCCCTGCTTTCTCACAAAGTGATCCTCCTGGGAAGAAGACACAAGCACAAACTAGAGATTAATCATGTGCTCCAGACCTAGTCCTGGATCTAGAGAACAGAGCATGGGGCTGGGAGTGAATGTGAGAAAGAGTTTTATTCTTTTCCAGACTCTACCAAGTAAGGTATTATTTTCCTCTATGTGTATTGTCAGCAAAATGCATTTTGCAAGAGAATATTTTCCTACCTTGAACCATGCCTGTTGGAATGCATTTGCTCATAAATTGTGAGCTGGGGTAGCTGAAGGAAGAAAGTTACACAGGTTTTATAGCAGTTTTCAGCTATGTTTTCTAATAATTGATAGCTAAAACCCAAGACTTACATTCCTCACAACAGACTTGAATCAGAACAAATATCTACTTACTTTTTTATTTTTGCTACTGTTAATGTTTTGGAGGTTTTTATGGCTCTATTAGAGCACAAAACTCTCACTAAACTGAAATCCACAGCTTAAAACTGGAGCACAGCAGATGCCATCCCTGTTGGTAATACATCTTTCCAGTGCATTGTTTAATCAGAATAACATAGAACTACTGACACTGAGGGTTGGTCTTGTACATACTCTGAGATGTTGAATAAGTTTTCAATATTAGGGTTCCTGGGTCAGAACAAGTGTTTGCATGTAGGCATGGCCACAGATCTACTTAGAGCCTCACCTACTGTTGCTTTCCAAGTGTTATCCCATGAGCAAATAGAAAGACTTTGTTTTACAAAACACTGACCTATGGACTCTTTAGTCTTTTAAATTCAATTACTTTTTAATATTAAAGACCCAGAAATAGCCAAAGATGAGCTGAGAACTACCACAACTAAGCCTAACACGGTTTGCGAACGGCAAGCTAAAGGTGACAAGCCTGCAAAGCCAGGCCAGGTGTCACATACATCCTCAGAGCCACCAGCAGGTAGATCCCTAAGGGTCTCGATGGAATTGTTAAAGCCTTTCATGCTTCCTATGCCAAGGACAGCTGCCCTTGCCAAGGAGGTTATCAATTCCATCTGCACACTATGCCCCGTGCCAAACATTATCACACGCAGACCTGTCAGCAGGGCTGCAGCTCTGAGGGCTCATTAATCCTCTTCTGTCAAAAGGAACTGCGCTGGCAGAACCCTGTTAATTAAACTCATTCACCTTCCCTTGGCTGCTGCATTCATGCCCTAACCACCTCGTCGAGGAACATCTCCAGTTCCCACATCCCTCTCCTGCTCTGAGCTGCTCCAAGGAGGCTGGAGATGACTAAATCCGTAGGAGGGGTAATAAAACTCACCAAGCAAAGCACAGCGCCTATACTTCAGCGTGATATGATCAGAAATGCTAAAACCCAGCAGTGCCCACAAGCAGGCCCCGTTTGGACACGTGCCAGGGGTGATCAAAGGCTGCCAGCACAGCACAGCCCCTCACCCTGCTCCCAGCCATTGTTCTCCAGGACAGCAGCTCCTAACAGGAGAGGTGCTCTGCAGAGGGGTTGACAGGCTTCAAAGCAGGTCTGTCATCCAGGCAATCTTCAGAACAAGCCTGAGAGGAGGGCAGGAAATTGTGTCAGAACAAGGAAATGATAAGAATAACTGCCTATTTTTGTAACTATGGATTTGTTAGTACTGGATCATTCCACTGATCCATCAATTTCCCTGCCTCTGTCAGGGACCAGTGTTTGTCAGAGCTGAGGAAAGTGGAAACCCCACAGAAGGCATAGGGGCAATTGCACAATGCTGGAAGTTCAGGGAAATTATCCTCAGCAGCTTCAGGAGTGGTTATGTTTATAAATGAAAGCACAATACCCAGGAGCAATTATTCTAGCTGTGTTTTTCCTACTTCGTCAGTCTGCGTGCTGCAGAATATAAACAGGAATACTGAATTACAGTAACTGGTGACTGTCTGTTTCCCAGCAAGGCCAGTGGGCTCTGTTTCTCATTCTCTTTGCTTGTTGTGAACCAAATCTGATGATTTCCCAGCCTACCAAGGAAAACTTACCAGTGATGGAAAGCCAAGAGTTCTCTCTGTGAAAAGGGGAAGATCTGAGGTTATTATAGAGAGTGTTGGTGGAAGAGACACAGGGTGGAGTGTGAAGTGCTGTGGTAAGGTCTCATCTGCTATGATTTAAAACAGCCCCTGAGGCTGCTCTGATTTACTTTGGAGTCTTTCCTAGAGCAAGGTTGAACATTTTACAGAGAGGACATGAAACACAAAAGCCTTTGCACAGGAAAAACCAAATGAAACAATTGCTAGGCACAAGTGTCTAATCTCTCCTTTTTAAAAGCCCAGGTGTTTTGACTGGGAGTTTAAACCCTTGCATAAGTGAGGCCAGGTGGAAACCCCACCTCTGTGTACACAGCTATGTTCCCTTTCCTCTGGGTTTGACAGAATCCAGCTTGAGTGTAGATAATTAGAGGGGAAGAAAGCACAGAGCAGCCTCTGATATAACATAAAAATAAAAAATGGGTGAATTTGAGGGGTAGAAGCAAGAGGTAGCACTTAGCTTTGAGAACACTCGTTAAAATTCATCTTCCACATGTCTGAGTTGTTTATGGAGGATCACCTCAGCCACTCAGCCCCGATAAACTACAAGAGCTAGTCTGGAGATTTATCTCACTGCAGCCTGAAAAAAACCCACCTAATTCTTGTCTCAGCAGTTTGAGGCTGATATAAAATATATATGTATAACAAAAGTGCTTTGAGCTTGCTTTCCCCGCTGCCTCCCTGATAAACCCAAAAGGTTACTGTTAAGGTTTTTAATATAAACCTAGGAACCAGGTGGGGAAAGAGCACTAAAAGTTGAGTGATGTTTCCAGGTAACAGCCTGATCTGACAGCTGACTGCTTTATACATCCAGCTTCAGCACAGCTGATAAGAGATAGGCAGGCATCAATAAGTTGTGAATAAAAACATGGTCTGCTTTGCACAGGGACATAAATGAAGGTTTTAGTACAGAATGACCAAACCAAATTATGTCTGTACATTTATCATCTTCAATACTTAGAACTAAGATGCAGCAAAATAAAATAGAGAAGAAAAACAACCTGTTGAGTGTGGGTGTTTTAAAGGGTTTTGTAATGCAAAAATGCATTTATAATTCATGTATGTGTTTTTATGGCATTTCTATAAATCACATGGCAAGATGTTCCAAAATGATGTATTCTTTAAGCATCTTGTTCATTTTCTTTATACATCTCCAATTGATGCAAATAATTTAGTCTTGAGAAAGACTAAGCAGCCAAGTTGGGAGAGACTTAAAAAATCAGGATTTTTACCACTATTGCAGTGCAGCCTTAGCACCAAAATGTTTTATTTTTTCTGCATCCTGGAGACAACTGATACAATTCCATTGTTCATCTAGTTCAGTGGAAACCAGAGCTCCAAATCCCCCAAGATTCTGGGGAAAGTATTCCCACATGTTAACTTTTAAAACAGTCAGCATTTCCATGTTGCAAGCTGTGATCTAGCAGCCGGTGAAGGAAGTTGTGACATGATTCCTCTTACACCAGGAGGGAAACACCAGAGCATTTTACTTTCCTTTTAGCCCCCATGTGCAGTTTTCCGAGCCCCTTTCTGAGCGATGGGAGAGGAGGAGGAAAGAGGGAGAATTGTCCAGCAGCGGCACAATAGGTTGAGGGCTGACAGGAGGCAAGCAGAACACACCACTCCTCCTGGCTGGAATCACACTGCAATCGAGGCATTCCTGGCAGCCAGCTGCTGCTACAGCCTGCCTCCACCTATGTTTTATAAAGGACCAAAGAGAGCAGCTCTGTGGGATCAAGGAAGAGGGGAACCAACCTAGACCATTTGCAAGTCAAGCCTCTACAGGGAACAAGGAAAGTTCATGAGAGCTTAAACATTTTTTTCACACAGCAAGACAAAAACTACACTGGTGCATGTCTGCCTGAATTTAGTGCTAGAAAGAGTCAAATGATGCCAGTGAAACATCCACATAAATGCCAATCAGCACGTACTATCCTCAATATCCTTGAACTTCGAACAGTATAATTCAGCACCAGCTGGTGAGTGCTTTTATTTGTTTTCCTATGAATATTCCTTTCCAAGAGATGAGACACTCTGTTCTGCTGAAGGCCAAATGTGAAATTATAATTGCAGTGATGCCTAAGTGGAGAAAACTGGGAATCCTTCCAGACTCTTATTTTGAAAACATGCAAGTAAATTGGAGAGTTAGAGAGGGAACCATGGAAAGGAAGGGAGTATGTACTGCGTAAAGGAAACAAATATTTGTTTGGTAGTAAAGTACAAGTTCTTCTCCCCACCACCAGTAAACACCTTAAAATTTAGTATAGGAAAGAAGATTTGCAGTCAAAAGCAACTCTAGAACAGATGGTCAATCCAGGGAGATGTCCGCAACTTTTACTTGCTATCGCAGATGCCACAAAATGCTCTTGGCACCTTAGGACCAATCTACATCTATCTCATAGGAGATCACAAGGTATAGAAAACAAAGTTCTGCAGAAAAACATCAAGAATATTTTCTCTTCTTCTAGAGTCCTTTAACAGAAGATATTTTAAAGATGAAGATGGTAAATTTGTGAAAATAAGAGGTAGTCCCTGAAAGCAGACCCTTGTGCCACATTAGAATAAAGACTCTAAAGGTCCATGCCAATAATGGTACCAAACCCTCCAAAAACGAGCAAAGCTCTCTGGTCAGTCCCTGAATTATTTCCCATGCCCAGCCTGGCTCCCATGACACCACTTCTCTGCCTGTGGCCAATACTCCAGAATGTTCCATAACTAGATGGCGAAGACACATTCTAAGACTGAAATAATCCTGATAGAAAAACAAGGACTCTGACCAAAAGAACCTGAAAGGAACAAGGATTCAGCATCCAAACACTTACCTGTTCCACCTGGGAGAGGGGAGAGGACACAGCTCTGAGCATCCAGAGTGTGGGGTGGCAGGGACACACAGGAACAGAGAACTCCACTGCTCTGGGACAGCACAAGGGGAGCTACTGCTAAACATTACACTGCCTTTTCATATTGGTGCAGTTGAATTTCATTAATTAGGAGATGCCTTCAAGGTTACCCTCCCACTGCCTCTAACCTTGTACTCAAGCACCTAACACAGATCTTCCTGCCCCCTTCACCGCCTTTTGCTAAAGAATTACATTCTCCAGAGACAAAAAACTATTCTAGATCCTTTTCTTTTCCCGGAGTTCTCACTAAACTCTTCCCAGATAGCCTGGCCTTTGAGTCCTGCTCTTCATTCAGCTCTGGAAACCCTGAGTTTCAGTGAGACTCTCCTACTTTGCCTGGTTTTGCATCACTTGGAAACACCTGAACTGGTTGCATAAATTCAAGTGTCTATTTTGGCTGACACAAGCCGACAATCAGGTTTGCCTAAACCCTTCTCCCCTGTAGCTGTGAAAGAAAAGTTGAGCTTCAACAGCCTTTTAAACACTGGTTTAACAGGTGTGGTCAGCACAGCTCCCCAGCCCCCCTCAGGTGCTCCTGCACCTTGCTGCTCACTCAACCCAGTCCACCTGGCATCAGATCCCTGTGTCAAAGCCTCCAGCAGGGCAACCACTTCCAGCACTATGCGACATTGATCACCTGGGAACTGAAATGTTTGCCAGTATCGTAGCTGCATGGAGGGGGCCTCACTGGTCACACCTTAGGGTTCATTACAGTTTCTTCAGGTCAAACCTTCTTAATAGAATTATTGGTCTTGCCCTGGTTCCCAAAGACAGAGCAGATTAACCAGGTCAGATGTGGATTATTACCAAGCAAATCACTTCCCACCTGAGGAGAATTTCCTTTCTAAAAATTGTTTATTAGTATTTGGGTTGAATTTGTCTGCCTAAAAATGGCGCAAGATGAAAATGCTTCCCCTTTTTGGTTCTCAATGCACAGGAGAAAAACCCACATGAGTGTGGGCCATTGCTTCATTTGCCTGTATGAGTGTTTCACATGGATGTGTTTTACATACCTTTAAACCTTTGTGAGAAGGAGTGGGAATGATGAAAAAGTCTGATGCAGCATAAACCTTCTTAAATCTTACAGACCAGCTTCAATTTGTGGCCTATGCAAAGCACAACTGTTGTACCATCACCACCATCACCTTTTGTGCTTTTAGAAGAAAGAGTGAAAAATTAGATGGGTTTCAAATTTAGTTCCACAATTTTTACAGAGAAATTAAATTTAGGACTACTTTATTTAAAGGGTCAAAATGTCACATATCCAGAAGGAAATAATCTTTTTTTTTTTTTTGAAGCTGAATTCCCACCCCCCCCCAAAAAAAAAAAGGAAAATTCAAGAGTAAGGAATAAAATCTAATCTAAAAGTGAAGGTTAGTACACTGATTTTCAAAATTACAACTCTAAGAATGAAGGGAAATGTTGCTTCTTTACAAGTCTATCACTCCTAACAGCTGATATATCAGTGATGTACACTGACAATCTTGTTTCTAAGATTGGTAGTTAAATAGAAAATATCTTTAGGAATTCGCCAAATTTCATTACATAAACCCAAAATTATCTTTATGAAGACTCAACTTAATCAAAACTGGGAAAGTTATTTTTATACCACTAGAAGAATTACAAACATCCTGTACAGACTCCAACATTCATTTCCTCCAATAGCTGTTGTGAATGAGACCTCAAGGATAAACCTTAAGAGCAGGGAAAACAGTTTCAGGAATAGTGCGTGCCCAGAATTTAGCTGTGCTTTCAATAAGACAGATCAACTTTTGAGTCATTCTTTTCCTCCATGCTATTCTTTATTCAGTGCCTGATGTTCCCATATGATTTAGTAAAGTTATAACAAAGCATGAAATATTTCTCTCTGGTGTTGACAACACAAGACAGACTTGATGGAAGTCTCTCCTTCTCCTCTGCCTGAAATGAATATTTCCCCTCTCTTCCTTTGCCTCTTTCTGACAGTGAGAAACCACATCATAGCCGTGTTATAGAATATTATTTCCTTCTGGTTATAAAAGGCCATGGGTTCTGTTGCACGAATAAGTGGATGTGTCAAATACATTACTTCACTATTAACTGTATTTCCATTTTTAAATGGTCACAGCATCTGAACTCTACAGAAAAGCAGTAGCTGTTATGATAAAACAGCTCCGATTCTCCATTTGTTTGTCTTGTATAGGAATTGCTTTGCACCTGAATTAAATGAGGTTTAAAAGGTTTGTCAGCCTATACTGATTGTCATCACCACATTCCTTCCACTTCCTACACCACTAAACTTCATGCCATAGTACACAGAACAGCGCCACTCTTACATGAGGGAGCTAAATAGAAACACACCTGGATCATCTTCCATCATGAGGTTCCAAGGCCATGGGCACAGGCTGGGTTTTGGCTACCTCTATGTTTTGCCAAATAATGCCATTTCTGCAGAGTTTAAGCAACAAATGGGCTTTGTCTCAGCAGCACAGAAACACTCCTCCCTTCTGGCTGAGCTGTAGGCTCATCCTCAGATGAGCTGGAAGCTCCAAACAGAAAAGAGCAGGTCTGGTGAAAGAAGAGACTACAGGTACAGTGGATGAGAAAAGTGCAGTGGTGAAGCTCTGGTGCCAAATGGACATTAAGTGCCAGCAAGAGAAACGGCAAACACAGGAGGAAAAGCAAATAAATAATCTTCTGGCTTGCTTGAGACACTAAAGATGATCAGTTGACACTCAGTAGATAGATGGCTTGGAGGAAGAATTACAGTCTGCAAGAAATCCACACTGAATCTGAAAATCAGATGGAAAACAAATGGGTATATAGAAATATCAAAAGCTTGAGCTTAAAGCGCATTTGAGGCATTATTACTGTTCAGACTCTATAAATGATTCCATATCCTGAAAACCTGGCTTTTGAGACAGTCTCCGTTTACAGTTGCATAGTGAGAAGATGGATAATGTTTAGAAACTTTTGAGAAGAACTGAAGTAGGCAATGTGGTGCCAGGCACTTTCCCTCAGATCATCATCAGGATCACATCTGGAGATCTTATCTTTATACAAATTCCGAGTACAGTGATATTTGGGGTGGGGGAGAGGCCAGAATTTAAATCACAAGGAGATGAGACAAGGAGTTGAGCCCCTGGCAGACCCCACAGAGCATATGAAAGCACAAACCCACAGCTCTGAACACCAGCTCGCCCCCATCCAGGATTGCTGCTCAGAAACAGCTCCCAGGGCCACACGCCAGCCAGGAAATACACTCCTGGTTATGCAAACAGCCAGCAAAAGTTCAGAGAACGAGTGCAAGCAGGAATGACACCAAAGAACAGGATCCAGGCACATTCAGGGGAAAAGCCTGACCGCAGACAGACTGAGCTGATGGAACTGGGCCCTGGAGAAAGGGAGGTGCTCACCCAACCCCTTTCTGCTCCAAAGCTGGCATTCCACTGAGGGGCTGAAAGTCTGACCACCAACTGAGGGAGGGAAATAAAAGATTTATTGTGGAGGTTAAGAATATACGTGGTAGAGGAAGAAAAACAGTGAGATGCATGAAAATGTTATCAGGTGAGATCCAGAGTATTTGTGCCACTGCTGTAGAAATATTTGTACCTTCCCAAGAACAGCAAGAGGCTGGTCAGGGATTCATCAGGCTTACCTAGGAATGGAGTTGTAAGAATTCTGTTTAATTCCTTTCTCTAAAAGAATACACCAACCTTCCAGGTCATCCAGGTTACCTTCATGGTCAGAGTAGCCCTCCAAAAGCCAATTGCAGTGAAATGACTACAGATTCTGTGCTAGAACATTTCATTTGCAAAGTATAGGAGAAAATCATAAGGAGTCTGCAGAGGCTGTGCCAGTGTTTCAGCCTTGTGTTCAGCCTTGAACACAGATACACATCAATTTTGATCAATAGCACCTTAAAGAAATTCCTGGTTTTCTAGACAAGGAGAGAAACCATAGAGATTTATGAACTAGAACATAAAGATCCATTTTGGGTAGCATTATTTTTCTTTTATAATAAATGGTTACTGATCAAAAGAAAAGTTTTAAATTGCAATACACTCTTTATTGCATCCAGCTGTTATAAGCTGCAAGATAATTTATCTCCATCTCAGCTGTAGAATCATGGAATTTTTAAGGGTAGAAAAGCCCTCTTAAGATCCTTGAGTCCAACCACTAACCCACGATGGTGTTGAAGGTTTGGCTACAGTCTGACAACATCCCTTCCCCTCATCCACTGGGCAGGTCAACTCAGAGGGGACACTCTGTCAGCCACAGGAGATCAGGCTGGTCAGGCAGGACCTGCCCTTCACAGCCTGTGCTGGCTGGGCCTGATGCCCAGTTTGTCCTGCAATCCCACTCAAGATGATCTCTCTGTAAAATTCCTTGGCACCCGCATCACTCTGACAGGTGTGTGTGCTTTATTTCTAGCAAACTTGAAAAGACAAGAGAACAAAAGTATTAAACAGACCCCTGGTGACATGCAAGAGGTACAGCCCAAAGTGACAGCCTGTGCTCTGGGGGTACAGCATGACCGTGACTGCACCTCGAGACACCCCTTCCTACAGGACAGGCATAAACCTGAGGGCTGAATCAGCCTTACTCTATTTGGTGAGTCATTTAAATAGACTGTACTACGCTATTTCCTATTTAAACTAGTAAATTACTCCATCTATAGGAAACGGCGTTAATTGAGGAAGGTATTCAAGTTGTCTCTAATCCATTTACGAGGAAGGCAGAAAAAATTGCTGCAGAGTTCACACACCTGGTGGTGCTTTGCCCTGCTTTCCTGTATGGCCACATTCCTTCCAGCAAGTGCTGTCCCATGCTGCTCCCAGAGCCTCATATCTCACTTGGTGATTGCTTAGCAAACGGCTCCTCCTTTAACTAGTGTCCCATACTAATTATGGCTGCAAATAATGAACAAGCATTTCCCTTCTGCTGAGCTGGGCATGCTACAGATATAGTCAACATCTTTTTTTTTCTGGTTGCAAAGAAATTCCTGTCCTTCTAGACAAGCAGAAAAACTATGAAGATTTATGTACCAGGAGGCAAAAATCCATTTTGAGCTGCACTCCTTTTATAATAGATGATTAGTTGCCATCAGCCCTGTCCTTGCTTGTTAGTTGTGGCTCAGGGCATGGGGCAGCAAGTGGGTTTGGAACCAGGGCTGTGATAAAACTTTGCTTTCCAGTCACCTCCTGAGGTATTTCCAGTGTAGTTTTAGGCAAGAAGCATTCAAATACTTGACGACTTTATCCCAAAGCAATTTATAAGGACTCAGATTCTTAGTTGTCTCTAGTGAAATCCTTAGCCACAAAGAGGAAGTTTCCTCTGCCTCCATGCTTTCACAATTTTGTAAGAGTCCTTTCCTTGTTTCTTTTTATTCAGGCTTCAAGGATTGGTTAGGGAATGGTTTCATGCTGTGTTTGTAGAGCCTAACAGGACCCTGAAGCTGTAATGGCAATACAACAGAACCAAGGTGAAGCACACATGCTCCAAAGCCAGACTGATTTCTGCTATGCCTTTAATGCATCATCAGAGACAGGCTAAAAAAAAGTTTATTTATTTCATAAAAGAAACTATGCAACTCAACCAAAAACTTACTGGAAATGGCTAGGAAAGTTTGTGTCACTCCCACCCACTCCCACTCCTCTGTCAATCCAGTTCCTCCAGGAGCAAAGCACCAAAGGAATCGAGGGTTGCTGGAGGTGGATCTCCACCAGTCTTTCCCCGCAGCAGGATCCAGCTCAGTCGGGCACCACGCCTGCCAGAGCTCTCGAGGGCTCATTCCTGACACTGCTTTGGGATAGGGAAGCCTGTTTGGATTTTGCTGCCGCACTGTGGCCGTGGGGAGCAAAGATCTCGAGGCGAGATGCTGCAACTCAGACAACTCCACGGCTACACAGATGGGAGTGATCTGGTGATCTGTCTTCTGGTGCTTGGGAGCACATGATTAATGAGTGTTTCCTCCACTGGGAAAGGCTCCTGCAGTCTTTGGCCTCAAAAACATGCCGACTTTACGCACCAGAGCCTTAATATGAACTATAAGCAAAACAAACTTAAGGGTGGGTTTCAGAATATCTTATGCCTGTACATTGCTGCACACTAAACAGCCTGTCAGCATTCTTTTAGTTTTCCCTTGCCATATGAATATGTTTCATATTCAGACCCAGAAGCTCAGTAGTATAGCCTGTAATGTGGACCAAACTCTCAGAAAGCAACTCTCCCCATCTCCAAGGGGAATTGCCTAAGCAAACACTGGAGAACTGGCCCCTGCAGACATTACACCTCCTAGGTGATGCAAGCAGAGGCTGGGGGTGAATCTGCTCCCACTTATGTATCTACACGTCTGCACCACTTCACCTTGGTTCCCAGAGAAAGTTTTCTTTGAGCCGCTAATTAGGAGGAGTGGAAGGCAGCGTGGTTTTCTGAGCTGCCCAAGGCACGTCCTGCACTCAAGCAGATCCTGCTGACTCCAACCAGCCCCGCGCATGGCTGTGTCTGAGTCATCTGGATTTTGAGGCCGAGATGGAATTAACAGCGTAGTCTCCTTATTTCTAATTGTTAGAGCATCCCTTTTCAACTCCAGCAAAGACGGCTGCAGATTAAACCTCTTGGGGGTCAAGGCAGTGGTTCTGTTCGTACAGCAACTCACACAGCAGCATCCCAGGCCGCAAACGGCCTCCAAGGCTACGTCTGTACTGCCGTGTTAGCTCGAACCTCATTCTTCCTGTAAGCCAAACCTCCCAGCTCTCAACACCGCCCACGCAGAGGTTTGTACTCTGGCCTGGCCAGGAGCACGAAGTCAGCTCACTCCTCGTGTAGGGACCAGCTCAGGTTAGGGCTGGGGTTCGCCACAGAGGCAGCCACCTCAGTCCGGTGTCACACACCACCGCAGAGGCGGCAATATTAACACTGATGTATGGAAACATCAAAAATCTTCTTTCAAATCCCGTTCTGACTCTGGCAGAGAGGCTTGTCCCCCATGAGACTGAAAGTTCGGTGAAAGCAAACCTCACCCACAGGTAACTGCTGGCTACAGAGGAACAGCACAAAGCAAAGGGCAGCTTCTCCAGCCATCCAGTTCCCAGGTCCTGGGGGCCTGCAGGAGGTGGACTGAAATGTAGAAAATTGCAGGCAATGTCAGAGCTTCCAAGGGCAGCTGCTTCCATTTGACTCCTGAACTTTTGTTTCTATTTTAGTAGCAAATCCAACCCATGTGTTTTATAAGTAGCCCAAGCATCCTCCAGCTTTGTCAAGCTCCCCCAAAAGGAGTGTGGATAAGATGCTTTTGCAAATCCCCCAAATGTAGGGCCTTTATAAGTTGCACCCCCATCCTTCCCATGACTTAGAACAGCCTGAAATGTGCTTTAAATTACACACTGAAATCCT
The DNA here is from genome assembly GCA_013397315.1 of Donacobius atricapilla. NCBI lineage: Eukaryota > Metazoa > Chordata > Aves > Passeriformes > Mimidae > Donacobius > Donacobius atricapilla. The sequence continues at coordinate 212,530 of WBMY01000780.1, forward strand.
TTTAATGGCTGTGACACTCCCTCATTGAACCCTGCCAGTTAAACACCATTTTAAGATGCTGCCCATTGCAAGGTCTGATCACTCAAGTATTTCTCCGTACTTTTTTTTTTAATTTGTTGACTGCCCTAGAGGAGCTGACAACCTCCCTATGTGACTGTCCCAGTCATAAACACATTCCCCTGTAGACATTCAAATTCCCTCCAAGACGGGACTGAAAAAGTTCTGTCTTAAAGCAATCTGGTCCCATTAGTGCTCACAGCCTGCTGGCAGTTTATTATTTTTCTTGAAAACTAATCAGGCTGTTCCTGTCAAAACAATGGTTTGTAGGCAATCTGCAAGCAAATTTCAGGAAAAAAAAGAAGGAAAAGTTAAGGTATTAATTATTTATTAATTAATCTTCTAAGACTTAAAGCAGCAATTCTCTGCATCCTCTCCCACCAAAACATGAAAAGTGATGAGTCGGAAATACTGTAGAATGCAGAGTGCTTGATCATGACTTTTTTAAGATTAAATATTGGCTCAGTTTCAAAATGAAGGTAGCATGTCAGCTACTGCTGAGTTTTTACACCGCATTTTTCAGAGGAAAACTTTCTATTTTGTAGAAAACCAACACCTGCAACTCCACTATGAACTTGCTCAGCTCCTTTTATCCTACAGGAATGTCAGAATATCTGCAATTGTGTATCCAGTAAAAGTCTCTAAATGAGGAGACATCTTCAACCAGTAATGTGAAGGCAATGCTTTTTGCATCCTGTCATCTCAAAAAAAATACATGCAGCCCATCATAATGTCTGCAAATGCTTTTTACTGATAACTATTCTGGATTAATTTGAATCATTTTGATAAACATGGCAGTGAACACAAGTACCAATATCTCCCAGCACAAAACTGGGTGTTGAAACTCAGAAAAGTTGATTTATATATGTGCAAGATAGAGAAAACAACCCTCAGACGTAGCCACTTGTTGACCAATGAGGGGGAAAAAATCAATTTCCACCACAAATTTATGCTTCTGCTTTGGTACTATATATTTTGGCACTTTGGCACTACTGGCTATACTAGTAATGGGCTGAAGATGGAGAATTTCTTTACAATATTTCTTCAATTAAGAGAAAAAAATCTCTGGGAGATCTGTCCAGCAGGATTATTGGACTCTCTTGGTAAAACTAAATTACTTCATTGATCCTCACAGACATCCTCCTTCCTTTTAAAGTCCATGTGAAAGGGAGGCACAAAGGCTGAAAAATTGAAGCCTAGATGTAGCTGAAAAACAGACTAGAAGGCTTGATTACATTTTCCATCAAGTTACCCTGGTTTATTGCATTGCGGCCCTGGAGAATTTGATTAGCAATTTCTCCTCTTCATTCATCCTCATGTCATCTGGATTTCAAACCTCTGATCCATATCTGCAAACATGCTAACACAGATCCCAGCTAGGTCTTGTCACTACCCACTCCTGACATTCCAGAATTTAAGTGTCAGAAACTCCGCTTTATTTGTGGTTAACTGGTGCAAGTTCCCCATGGGCAGAAATAAGGGAAGCCCAGGGCAAACCTGGACTGAAGTCAAAGCAAGGTGCATGAAGCAAGTTTATATAATATATATATATTTATGTGGTGTTTACACAGAATGATATATTACCTCTTAAAGATGGAAGATTAAAAAGTGAATTAATGACTCGGCTTTGACACACGTCCTGTCTTTAGTCTCGTGCAGTGTACGTGGGCACCATCAGGACTCTGACACACACCAAAATGTTCTTCCCTGCAGCAAGGAAGATAAAGAGATCAGTCCCCTTGCAGCACACACCATCCCAGAGCAGATGCAGTGATGGAGGCAGTGAAAAGCGCAAAGTGCAAATTTAAAGTGTAAAACCAGCTCTCCCGGGCTATCTGGAGGGCAAACTGCAAAAGCCAAGGAATATCACCAACCAGTGTCATTATCACAGCTCATCTTTGCTTGCCACACATCCCTTTTACAAGATATTAAAAGGAAAAGCTTCCCTACATCCTCTGTCTCATGGATGGGTTTTTGTTTTTGTTGTTGTTTTTTTCAGGTCATTTCAGAGATTTATACAAAAGTAAAGCTTCCATTGCTCTGAAAGCTTTCCAGCAGTGTCTTTACACCCCTCCCTCGGCAATATTACTGCAATCACTCTGCACCGAAGACAAACCCTCTCCCTCAAAACCACATGGATTTAAAAGTTTAGCCTTTTAGGTTACAAAAAAAAAAAGCTCCATCTGCAGTTCCCCTTGGATCTGGGGCTGCTCCCGTGGAGCAGACAGAATTACAGCAGGACAAAGGGCGGTGCGGAAAGCCCCGGAGGCTCCGGCAAAACCCAACTCCGGGAGGGACCACGGGCAGCGCGGCTTGGCAGGTGCTTGGCTGCAGGGAGCATTGCTTCGCAAAGCCCGAGAAATCATCCGGGAAGGGTGGATCGGGGTTACACCGTCCGCAGAGAGCTGCAGCGGCTGCTTGCGAGAGGAGCTGGAGGGTTCCACGCACAAGTGAGCCCTGTGCCAGCAGATGGCACCGGGAAACCATAAATCCGTAACCCTGCAGGCTCGCAGCGGCTGCCTCCGGCCCCGCAGCATCCTCCGCTCATCCGGGCTGCGGAGATAGGTAAATACACTGAAAAGGGCCCTAATTCTGCACGGACTCCTGCGCAGGGTTTCTTCTGCTGCTGCTCCATTTATTTACTTGCTGCCCTCGCTGTGGCAAGGCTGATAATAGCTGTGTACAGAGAGGGAAGAAAGCAAGGGGGAATCCGGTGGGCTGCCTGTTGATACATAGAAAAAATGGCATGGCAAGGGCAAATATCCTCCTCAACCAAGCCAGCATTCTGCTCACTTGTCTCAGCTGCAGGAAACAGGATATGAATGTGGTCTCAGCATACCTGCATATATAGGCAGGTGGGGAGACAGGTAAATATTGTGGTTGAATTTTAATTCGGTTGTTTTTCTTTATTTGCACTGTATCTAGGCACTTCATGAAAATTCCTCTCCTGTTTATCATATCATGGAGCACCTGAAACGCAGCTCACATTTCCACAACCTTCCCAGGAAAATGACACCAGTTACTGACAGAAGGTGGGAGGGAATCACTTGGCTAAGTACAACAAATATTTTTTTTCTAACTTTGTCCCACAGCAAGAGGCCAGCATAGTTTGTCCAGCAAAATCCCTAAAAACTGTTCCCAGCAATTGCTTCAGAGGCTGGGGTATGGGAAAATGCTGCCTTGGTGACAGCAAAGGGAAACACTGGGGAACAGAAGAGAGCAGCTGTGATTACAGGGCTAAGCCTTGGCCACAAGAAACTGTATTTACAATATCCCTGAATTTCTGGATTTTATCAATCCTAGGTACTGCTCCGTAGTCTTCGTCTCCTAATCATTTATAGTTTCCTCTAAATCTAAGGCCTTTTCCTCACATTATTATTTCCTTCTATAGATTACTCAGAGTGCTTCCAGTTTTAAGAACAGCAATATTTACATTTGTTGCTGCATACCTCTTTCCAGAGCCTTGTCTTGGGGCTTTTAGGAGTGTGCCTGAGCAAACATGACTCTTTATATAGACTTCAAGAAGAGGTAACTCAAGTAAACACTGTGCAACTTAAAACCTTGAAAGCTAATATTTGGCAAGCTCTTGTGTTCACAACTTTGGAAAGGCTTGCCTCTGGAAATAAAGCAAGAATATCTTCTCCTTAGGAAAAAATAAAAAAAAAAAACAAAAAACAAAAAAACAAGTCAGAGTGGCAAATCCACACCCAGAAGTAACCCTGGAATTCCTAACTTCATACATTATCCTATGCTGGGAACAACCATACCCAGATGCTGGTTTTATAGAGCCAGGTTTTACAGATGCAGACCCCAAGGACAAGACTTTCAAGAGAAGTCTTTGTACCTGCCTGATCTGTAAGTTGCCCCAAGGCTTGTGAAAAAGCTGAATATCTGCACAGCAAAAGTGGGAGGACTGGAAGCAGCCAGGGACTGATTAACAAAACAAAAAAAACCCTGAAACGAACAACCAAAAAATCCCAACAACCCTCACGCCAAAAAAACCCAAAGCTGAGCACTTGACTTGGTGGGGAAGTAGCTTCAAGTGTATTTTGGGCTGTAAATAGTGCCCCAGCCCTAACAACTTTGCTCCCAATAAATTAATTCAGGTCTCTCACAGCTTTAGCAGATACTCTAGGAAAGGCTGCATCTCTAAAGGCAGTCCTGAGCTTTTTTGCAAACTCTTGATTTCATTGCTCTTCATGTTAGCTCACTACTGCAGCAAAGCTCTCAATTCCGGGTACTAGGAATAAGGAGGGAGGGTCCCACATAAGCAATGCTCAAACATTTCCTTCCTCTTACAAAGTAATTCAAAGATCAGCATCATCTCCCACGTGTCAACATGAAAACTAAGGCACAGAGTAGGGGATGGGCTGTGCCAAGCAGGCAGGCCAACAATTTGATTAGTTAGCTGTGTGTTGGCTTGGCCCCACAGTAACTACTAGAGGAAGCAAAGCCCCCTTGCCATTCTTCTGCCATTGCTTCCAAACTCCTCAGCAGGAAAGGAGCATAAAGATCATTTTCCCAGGAGGATACTGATAGCAGATAGAAATAACACTGTAAACACAATTTTCTTGAGCTATCTGGCTCGATGTAGAAACCAAAGGGGTCAATTTGCAAAACAGCTGCACTCAGCTCCATAGAGCTCTAGGGGATTAATTTCTCACACATGCTGGACTGGATATTTATCTGATTTTTTTTTCCCTGCCCTTCAAGAGACTTCAAAGTCCTGCTCTTGAGGAGCAGGAAAAAGAGAGGCTTTGTGACAGTTCCAGCTTTCCCATGTCTGTTTAGGAACTGCTCTCAGGTTGCAGGTGGTCCCTGCTGCAGTGAATGGCACTTCCAACAGGGGCACCGTCTGTGAACTACTACCTCCGAGAGCACGGAGCACACTGTTGAGGTCTATACCAGGGCAACACAAACTACTGCAATGCCACGTCTTTGACAGGCTCTCCAGGGACCTTCACAGATGTTTTGGAAGCTATTTTGCAGCAACAGCTTCATTAGAAGAACTCAGCAGGAACTCTGAGCTCCCTTCTCCTTGCAACCGCCCCCTGCCACATTATAACAATGGTAAGTCTTAATTTTCTTTGTTGAGTCTGTGACAGGAAGAGATGAAGAGATGATCGTATGGAAGAACTGCTAAGAATCCCACGTGTAGGTAGTTGTTTGCAGCACTCGCTGTCACTCCCCACAGCCACCAGCTTTGGGAAGTGAGAAGTGATCTCCCACATCACGAACAGCCCCACACCATTTTCATTTGGGCACTGGACATAATGGTAGCACAACCCTACTCATGAGCAGAGGCTTTCATCCTTTTCAACATGCAATGAGGAAGCACGGCAGCAATGAGAAAAAACTCGCTATGCATGCAGGTATTTGGTTAAGCACAAAAAGGTCCTGGCATCTCTCCAGCCCAAATTGCTCTTTCCTTTGATGCCGGATTCCATCTACCTCATGTAATGGCCCATTGGTTTGGCTGTCAGCAAGAACTGGACCTGAGGCACATACCTCTGGAGGTAGTTGACTAATCCAATTAAGTGGAAGCAACAGAAAGTTGAGATCCCTCTTGTGTTCCGGATATGAGCGGGAAAGAGGCATAAACAAGGGATTTTTATTTACTGAAAGAAGTAAACTCAAGGGTTTGATTTGGGAAACTTGCCACAGACAATCCTGGAAATGATTTTACTATTATAATTAATAACTTTCCTTCAGCTTATCTCCACATGTTTTCATGGTAGCTGGTATCACTGCTTTGATTTTACAGGAAATCAAAGACAGAGGAAATATCCTCTCCAAATTTCTTCATCCTTCCAGGACAGTAGCAGAGCCCGGAACAAAACTGGGATCTCAAGAAATACCTGAAAGTTTAGAACCTGCCAGGTGAACCTTCTAATCCACTTTCAAGTTTGTGTTCAGACAAGCTCTTCAGAAGCCGTTAAAAAAGCCCAAAGAATTTCTGAATTACATGATTTATCCGTACTTGTTCTGATGCAATTCCTTTTTGCAGACCAATTTGCTATCTCTTTTCCCCCCCATCTTTCTTTCTGCAATTATTGCAAAGCCACCCACATGGTGCCTGTTTGATGGGGAACTGGATTTTCTTAGCTGGCCCCACTCCTTCCCTAAGCAAGAGCAGCCAAGCTCCAAGAGTGCTCCCGAGCTCAGGTTTGGAATCACAGAATGGTTTGGCTTGGAATGGACCTCAAATCTCATTTCTCTCCCATGCCATGGGCAAGGGACAGCTTCTCTGGGTAATATCTGCTAGGAGCAGTGACGGGCTGTATCTGATAGCAGTATCTGCTTTTTTTGGATGTATTTTTTTACCTTTTTGTTGGATGCAAGTTGTCATTGATACACTTGAATTTTTGCCTGCTTATTCCTTCTGGCAACTCTCGGTCCAGTTTCCTTCCTCCTCCAGGCACTGGAAAGGATTACAGGAACTGGTTGAACCCCAGAGCAAAACGCATTGCTGGGCAGGTTCCCAAACAGTGTCCGAATTCCAACTGCTGTGGTGGCTGACCTCTCCACTGCATCCTAATGGAAAATGCTGGGAGCACCGGGAAACACCAAAGCAGACCTTGAACTGCCGCATTTTTCTGAAGACTTCTTTTCAGGTCAAAAGAAAACCAGTGTCCTAGAACCCTACACAGCCTCACTGCCCCCTTGAGGGCAGCAGGATTTCAAGAAACAGCCACTTCACCTCAAACATTAACACCTCTGCCACAGCCTACCCCAAAAACTCTCATGTTAGAGTTCACTGTCACCAGCTTTTCAACAGGCTGAACTTTTTTTACCTCCCACAAAAGACACCCCAGCAGTTTTGGTGTCTGACAATTCACACTCCCTCGATAAGATAACTACTACAGCTCCTGTGTGCTTGTAAAAAGGCTTATCAAACTTGAGTGAAGCTTCATCATAGGAAAAATAAAACTTTATATCAGTAAAAGCTTCATATCAGATCAATAAACAGTAACACAAGGCCTGAACAGGAAGTCCTTTTCAAGAGGGGCTTCTGATAAGTAACAAAAATTCACATAAATCAATCTGCATCTTTATGCCCACACATTTCTGATCCTGCCGGGGGAATCCACAGCCATCACTGCAAATACTGGGCTTGAACGTCCTGCTCCAAAGGATGGGGAGATAAGCAGAAACGACAAAAATCTGCTAACACACGCAGGTAATCTGAGAACTAAACGGCCAGCTGCATCTGCAAACCAAATTTTGCATTTTCCCCATGACCTACATTTTGACATAAACCCCAGAAATTTGGGGAGGATTCTTCCAGAGTGTTTCTGCAAAAATTCTGTAAGTAATTATTCGATCATCCTTGGCCATAATGCTGACATTTCTGTACAGAGTTTATGCACAAGTAGAAGAGCTGCACACAGAGCAAATTTAAATTTCACAGTTTGGACTCTGGAACAAAAGATTCTTAGGAGGAATATTGCAAGATTTTCATACCCCCAGCCTTTCTCTCAATATTTATAGCAGAAAAACTAGGCATAGGGTTGCGAATAGCTGATGAATTTTCTGTGGACTTGTCCTGCACTTACTCCTCCAAACAGCTACATTATTTGCCTCAAAACAATTAAAAATATAAGCCATAGTTTGAGTAAAAGATTTTCTGTGGAATTTCTGGGGTCTAGGCAATCATCTCTTAATAGAAACTCTTCCAGCAATGTTTGAGGAATGTTTGAGACTCCTGCATGAGGAGCAGCTACCACTGCATGGGGGTACAGGGCACCTGACTTTGCAGAAGTGTTCAAATTTCCCTGAAAAATTATACTGGAAGACCCCAGCCATATCTCTGAGCTCACCTTTCACACTCAAAATCCATTCACTCCAGGAATCCCAGCTCCCTGAGAATGACTTGGCTTCTGGGTTGGGATTACCCTGTTTGACCAAAATTTTGTTCAGCCTGTTACGGGGATATTGCTCATTAAAGAAATTGTTTAGAGAGATGGGAAAGAATCTCCCTTTCTTTTGTTTCTAAATGGATCCAACACAACATAACCCCAAGCTCTTTTCTGTGGCTGAAACCAGCCAGCACAGGTAGCCAAGATGTGCTGGCAGGCAGCAGATCACCACTCAGCAAACACACATTACTCACGTCACAGCAGCCAAGCAACCCAACTCTTCATTTCACCTTTCAAGCACTAATTAATGGCAACAGCGTGAAAATGTAATCTATGATCCCTCTATAAGCTGTCAAATGTTTACAGAGGGGGAAAAGGAAAGTTCTAACAAAGCTGGGCAAAGGCAGCTCCTGCTCCCCACCCAAATTTCTGCTCTGCCTCACAAAAATCTGCTTGTATTTAATTTTTACCATCACCACGTGTTTACACCAGAAATGCCTTGGTGGGAAGTAAAGGACAGAGACAGTGCAATCGGAATGGGCTCCAAAACTTTCAGATTTCACAGATCCCCTCATTTGGATGAGCCATCTCAGTGCCTTTGTTTCTTCTCCCTGCACAGCCTGAGGGGGGAAAGTCATTGAAAATTCAAGACAGGAGGAAAAAGTAGTTCTGGCCTTGCTTTTCCCAAAAACAGCTGTGCCAATGCATCCATGCCTGGCCCAATTCTCAGCAGACAAGGATTTGCAGCAGACAAATCTCCTCTGCTCTGGCACTTCATTGGCAGCCTCATCAGGACTCGCAGCCCAAGGGCTGGAACAAGCCATCCCAATTAAACCACCGTCACTCCTGGAGAGATTTCTTCCTTTGAAGGGAGAAAACAGGCTCCAATTCCACTGGCAGCAAAGCTGCCATCTTTGCCACAAATAAACAGCCAGCCTTTTTCTCTGCAGGTGCCAGCTTTGCCCCTACGCATTCAAAATTCAGCTTTTTCTCCCCTTGTTCTGTCATCACAACTCACTGCCAGTAGCACTTTATCTCATCCCATTTCATGGGTCACATGTGCAGCACTGTCTTGTTCAAATTATGAAGGCACAAACACCACCTGCCACTGGTTTGTGGGTTGTTAATCTGCCTTATCTGTGTTCAGGTAACACATGTGCCATTTTCTAAGTACCAAAATTTCATTCTTTCTATTTATTTTACCAAAACCTCCATATTATGAAATCTTGTGGTTATGAGAACCCTGTGTCTAATTTAAAATAACAGTAGAATCAGCAAATTACAGAAATTACTTTTAGTCATGTGAGTGACCCTGTGCTAGAACCAAAAATAATTTAAGGCAAAAGTCAAAAGGAAGAAGTGGGGAGAAAAAGACCAGCACCACCAGAGTAATATGTACTGCAGTCCAGACTACAAGGGCAGTAATAAAATCCAGATACAAGGTACTTCAGCCTAAGGTTAATTCTCAGTGAAGTTTCCGAATTACATTTGCCTTACATTCATATCAGCACAACTCCTCTGAGGGTTGGAATGGTATCACTGAAGGCCACAGGATCAGACCCTGAAGGAAAAATAAATAGTATTTAACTGTTCAGAATTCCTCTTCTTTTCCTCAGCCTGGGTTTCTTATGGCATTTATCTGGGATCGGTGCAATATTCTCTGATTTCCAGAAATGTGCATTGGGTACCCAATACTTGCGATTTCCTCAAGGATTTGGTAATATCTTGCCTAGAGAATTTGGGGTCCCACCCCTTTCCAGCAGGAGTGTTCCCTATCCATGGATCCTCCCACACTCCCTGTGTGCACTTCACTGAATGTGCCTGCAGCATTTTCAGACACCTTTACGGGAACCAGTCCTCCAGCTGAGCACGTTTCCAAAAAGGAACAAAGACACGTTAACCCAAGCAAAAGAAATATTTGAAAATTCAGATGATTAAATACAGCCTGCTGTTCATTTTACCTCTGTGGTCTCCACTAAGTACCATAAATCCTGGTTTCCCTTTGAGACAAATTGTCACATTATAGCCCTGCTATACAGGCATACACACATTCCTTGCTATAAAGAGGAGAGAAATCCATGCCAGATTAGGACATATGGAATCTCTGTTTATGGATAAATCATTTTTAAACCCTCTCTCTCTCTCTCTCCCTCCATGAGTCATGTGTGAATTGCTTAAAGTGTCCTGTCAACAATAGTTTATTTACATACAGAACTAATTAGCATTATTATGGCAGATTGGAGAAGCAGGATTATAGCTGTGAGACATCATCAAATGAGTGATGCCATTTCAGGAAGGTTGGGGAATGGAGGTTTGCAGCTCTCTAGCCCAGAATTTCATAAATTGGCCACCTTCCAAGCATGTCAAGATGAAACTAATTTTTAACATTTCTTCCATTACTGATAACATTACTTCACAATTAAAAGCCTGAGTCCTAATTTGTATTATCTTGATTTTTTTGTAACATGCATTTCAGAGTAGAGCCTGATCAGCTTCTTTTGCTTGTAGCCCACTTTCTCTGTTCCATATCTTGGCACCACAAAATTGAGTTTAGATTTCCAGTACTACAGATCCATTAATAATTTTTAAAAGCGTTAAATGCCCTAAAACATTTATATTCTCTATTTGAAGATTATTTAAAGTCAGCAACTAAATTTTAAACTAAATTAAATTTATATAGCCTCTTTAGGTTACTGAGCACAGTACATACAGCTACTCTGGGACTTGCATGGACCTTTCATCATTAATAAGTGGAACAAGATAATTACATGCTCCAGTAGCTCTTAGGGGTCCAGAAGTTATCACCACATAACCTGCTTTATAATGCAGGAAGAAATCATCTGTGCTAGAGCTGGGGGTATAACTCAAGAAATTTCCATAAATATATAAACACTGTGAAATGAATTCATGTGAGGCGCAGGCAGTTAATTTCAGAGCTGCTAATGTGTTTGCCCTTTAATTTGTCAGGAATGTTCACTTTGATTTGCTCCATTTACCTTAGGAGGATGTTCAACAGCAAAACAGTCAAAACTGCAAAATTAGTCTAAAGAAGGGCATCTTAGGTAAAGGCTGCTGAATTTGCTCTAAAAGCTCCGTGCCCAGATATCTGCCCACCTAGAATGGCCAAATGTAGAAAGAGCAAGGGCTAGAAGCTGCCTGGAGCTCTGGGGGGGATCTCTGACTCCACACACACACTTGACTGATGGAGATGCCTCCTCCTTTGCTCCACAAAGAGTGGATCCCCTCTTCCATACTTCTTTTTGATATGATCACTCTCCAGGCAGACACCCTGTTCCCAAATTAGTGCCTCCTTTCTGGGGCTGGACCTCCACACCAGCTGTGACAAAGGACATTAGCACTCAGAATGCTCTGGAAAAACTTTCACATTATTTGGAATTTTAGTCAATAAGTGCTTTCTGGCTGGTTCCAGATTTCCCTGGGATTATTTTCAGCAATATTCAGACTGTGATGGACAAGTTTTCCCTGCAGAGCTTCGCAAACCTCCCTCTGTGAGAGGGCACAGCCTCCCTACCCTGGGGTGGAGCCCCACGGCTCCCTGGGGTCAGCAGGCACCAGGAAGGAGCCCTTTGCTGGGAGATGCGCCACTTGTCCCCACAAGGGATAAAACAGTGATTCCTCAAGCCTTCTGCACCCCTTTGGATGGCCAAAGGCCCCTACAAGACACATGAGTTCTTCAGCTGCTGCAGACGCTGGCACAGCCCTGGCCGGGACAGGCTCGCTTTGTTTTCTGTCACCCTGGAGTCATCTGTGGCTTTCCCCCAGCGCCTGGCTCAGGGGGTTTGCGGGGGGACCTGCCAGGGCCCCCCACACCCAGCCTGTGCAGGCAGGTCCACACAGCTGACTTGGGAGCATCACCCAACCCTGGCACAGGATCAGGGGCTGGAGAAGCAGAAAGCGTGGCCAAGCTTAGGAACAAGCAAGTGGAAACCTGCACAGCCTTGGGCGTCTAGAAATGGTCTGAAGAGGTATTAGATAAGCACAGAGTGGTTTTGCCATCTGAACAACTTCTCTGTTTCTGTTTGGTGCAGCTGTTTACATTTGGGGGTGTTTTGTTTGATGGCTTGAGGGGGGTTTTTTGCAAGCATGTTCTTAATACTCCCCCTTGTCATGATTTTTCCAGGTTCTGACCATTTTTAATGGTTAACAACAGCTGAGCTATTACAAGATCTGGAGAAGTTGCATTGCTTGGAAGCCAAAAGAGGAAATTTTAGTCTTGCTAAGAACTAAACCTGATAGCAATGAGGGACAGAGCCCATTCCAGCGCCACAAGCATTTCAGTGGGCATCACAGTACTACGCTGCCTTTTCCTCAGTGAAAGAGGACTGACGCACAAGCCCTGGGCTGGAGGCAAGAGGAAGAATGCTGGGAAGAGCACTGCCAGTCCTTACTCACCAGCTTTGGGATCTAGAAAGGGATGCTGCCATTACAGATGGGAATGGGTGTGAAGAAAATGGAAACAAACACTGGGAATCTCAAGAAAGTGTTTCCAAAGCCTGTCAGGTGAGATTTCCACACAATTTGACAGAAACAAATGCTCTTAAAAGGTACTTCCTTCACAGCACCACCCCACAGATCCATTTCGAATGGCAAGCCCTCAGATTGTCCCTCCCAAATGGAAATGCCAGCACTGCCCAGCAGCCAGAACTGCCCTGCAGGTATGAGGCAGATGTGCTGGGCTGGGCTCCCAGCAAGGACCACTGCTGTTTGCCTTGCACACTCCCCCAGTTGATATTTGAAACTTCAGCTTCCACTTATTCACATCTTCAGAGATATACCTTTGTTCCTTTGCTCTTGGCATTTTGATCTCCAAACACTTGAATAAGTAACGTTTTGATTGTGCTAGGATGAGGGCGGCAGGGATCCTCTCCTGTCACTGCAGCACATGCACTTAGTACACAAGAGGCTCTCAGCGAGTCAGGTTTCACTCCTGACACTGGGGGTTCTGTGTGAACCATTTATTTTGCTGAGTTGGCATTTACACACCCTCCCCCTTTCACCATTTGAAATCTGAGAAAAATATAAGCTTGAAGTCCTGGTTTTCCGCCCCCCCGCCCCCCAAGAAAGCCAAGCTGGTATTTACATGTGGCCACCCAAATTCCAGCCCAAGCTGCTGAAACCCCGTTTCACTGTTCATAAAGCGTGTAAGGTCTGGCTGGTGCTGGTTCCCACATTCCTGATCCAGGCAAGCCGGATTAAAGTTCCTCCCTCACAGCCTGCACCTCTCCTCCATGCATCTAAACTTACAGGGATGAATCGACACAAAGGAAAGCCTGGACAAGTGCACACTAATTTTTCCGCGAATTTAAGTGCAGGATAGCCTCCCCTCCCTGGCTTTCTCCCCATCATCCAGCTGTGCCCATAAACCAGAGTCTGACGAACCAACGCAGGAGTTGAAGGCAGCTATTAAATCTGCTCCCTGGAGCTTTAACACTTGGACCAATTTGTAGTGGAATTATTCTCCCAGCTCAGCTTGCAAACCACCTCCACACAGGGTTCAGCGCTGGGGTCGGGAAACCTGCTCTCTGCCAATCCTTCCTCTCCAGAGGAGGGGCTCAGATGGGCACACATCACACTGCCATTCCAGCTGGCGAGGGAGGCCAAGTTCAGCCTCTTCTCCTTCTTGAAACAAGTTATTGTTAGTGTTAGCTAATCTGAGAGATATGCCAACTGCCTGGCGAGCAGCTCCAGGCAGCATTGTTTGTTTAGGATGGGACTGGGCTCTATGAATCCAAATTAGACATGGGGGTTTTTTATAACTACCTCAGCCACAAATGTCTGAAGGTGTGCTGGGCTTGAGGAGGCAGGGAAACAGCAAAGCAGGCCACAAGCCTAGAGCTTTATAATGGTTTGTGTGTGTTTCTTTTTTTAGTTATTACCTTGCCTCCACTTTAGATTCTTTGAGAAACCAGAAACCAGAGTGTACCTGTATACCAAATTCTCCTTATCACCACAGAACAGAGGCACTGATTTGTTTTTCAGCAATGGACTACAGAAACCAGATTGTTTATTGTTTGGGTTCTCTTGTTTGTGTTTTTTTCCTCCCTCTCCTCTGGAGGGCCCTCAAACACTTTACTGGTGAGCACTGGAAAAGTGAAAAGAGGAGTCCATCAGTACTTCAGCTCCCCCTTCATGGCCACCACTGCTCCAGAAGAAATGCAGACCCTCAAGTCTCAGTAATGACCAGAGGATGAACTGGCTGGTTCCTCAGCAAAGCATCCGGCTCTTCCAGAGCCCTGGAGCCACACCCCATCCCACTTCCACGGCTCTCAGATCTTCATGTTCAGATACCTACAACAAAGCATCCCAACAGCTCAACCCTGGCACATGGAAGCTCACAAAAAACCCAGAGCTGTTGCTACTTCTCTCTAGTCCCAGTATTGCCAAGGAAGGGGAATAAACTGGGACTTAGTTGAAATGAGCTCAGCCCTTGTTGCTCCATCCCCATGCAAAGTAGCTAACCTGGGAAACCTCTTGCAGCCAAAAAAACATAGACCAGGCTTCAAGGACTAGAAAGTGGCTCTATCATAGTTACAGAAGATGAACATTATATTTAAGCCTCAAAATTACTCCCCCTTAACACAAAATGGCCATTGTCAGCTCCTTCCGGAGAGCAGCTGCCCTTGGGGTGGAGCAGGAGAGCGGATGGTCCCAGCCCAGGAGCCCTGCAAGCATTCCTCCAGGGAGCGCAGCCTACAGGCTCCCTCCTCCAGGCCAACCACAGCCACCTTTGGCCACAGCCCTCCTGGGCTCAGCCCTCTGGCCAGCTCTGCCTCTCAGATGCTTGATTGCAGATTACTTGGTGCTCTTTGGCCCTTCCCAGCCTGGTGCCGTGGGGCTGGGAATCGCCAGCCCATCTCTCCTGCCCACAGGTGGGCAGGTCCAACCATTCTCCACCGGGACCATGTGTCCCTCCCTGCACATCAGCAAAGGGCTGTAATCAATTCATGGGTGTCATTTCCCCAGATTCACCCTCAGCCTTTTTGCATTCACGTTGTTCCCAGCCATGTGCCAAGGCAGTAAAAACACACCTACATTTGCTTTCTTCACAATCTGCAGCATCACTGAAGGTGTTTCTCTTAGCTAAAGGAAATCTCTTTACATGGAAACGATGTGGAATTGCTAAAGAACTTTGTTCACCAAAAGTAGCATCATAAAATACAGAGCACCAGCTGGTCTCTGAGCAGCCCAGTGCCTTGAAGAAGTGAAGCAGAAACTCACATAAACCTTGAGCAAGCACACACCAGGGAAAACTGCCCTGAAATTACCCTGTAGGATCTGCCTGTTGAGACAGGGTGAAGGTTCTGTGCAAAATGAACTTGCATTTATTTGGAAATAAATGACAAATGGCTCCATTTGTCTTTTATTCTCCCATTAACACTTGAATCTGGGGATTATTATCCCTGCAGTGCCTAAGGCTTGCAGATGAAGTGACCTCTTCATCTGGACAGGATTTCCTTCATTTGGGGAATACTTTTCATCAGCCCATTCAGCCTTTTCACCTGTACCTTTGACCGAATATTTACTTTTCAAGTAATTTTGAAGAGTTTGCCAATTTAGTTCCATAGCTGGGATCTAGCTACACAGCTCTGGGGCAAGGAGAACTCCAGTGAATGGTGCTTGATAAACAAGACCCACAAAATAATAATTAATTCCATAAGCATGAGCTGGGGCACAAACTCTGTAAAGAGACAGTCTGAGCTATCATTATTTTTCTTTAGCCATTTCTAGCCACCTCGAGCCATTTATCTGGTGTCTCTCTTTACCTTCCTCCCTCAAAGGGGAAATGATTAGCAGGATGAACAAATAAAACCACCCAACCCGAAAAGAGCATGAAAATGTGATTTTATCATTTTGTACATTATCAGTGATGGTTGTTATGGATTTGTTATGGAGCATTCTTTGTATTTTTATAAAACCTAGATATTTTAACTCTCATGACACACATCTGGAGGAAGAACAGGGAATTAAGATTCACTGGGATGTAAATTATCTGAATCATCAAGATTTCAAGTAAAAATGGATACCTTGGAGAAGGAAATTACAGTGATTAAAAATTCCAGGTCCTGTCAACAATAACATAGTCAAAGAATACAAGTTCATACTCTTCTCCTTGCTACCTCTGCAGCAAATGTTTTTATATGTGTTTTTCCATTTAATGTCCTCATGCTTCTCCCTTTTTGTTACCTACTCCAATTGTTAATTTTCTCTCTCCTCTGTTACATTTAGCTTATGTTTATAATTAATTGTTTCTGTTGTAGATTATAATTAAAAAGAAACAGAGTCAGCTTTCTAATATTTGACCCTTGAAAGCAAATACCACATATCAGTGGAATAATTTATATGCTAATCCTAAAAATTCTGTTCTCCTGTTTGAATCAAAAGGTTAAGGCATTGTTCCATCCCATTTTTAATAATGTGTTCATGGCTTTATTTTCCAGTGAGGAGCAATATATTTCCACACTGGGCCTGGGGGAAGGTAGCTCCTCGGATGGGATTATATTAGTTTCTGTTCTTTTCATTGTCCTGGTCATTAACTCCAAAATCCAGTCATTTAATCCAAAAAATTAGCTGTGTTTCTTGTAGGTTTGTTGTTTGTATCCCCAGTCTGAGGTCTTTGCAGTGATCTGGAGGTAACACCCAGCAAGTTCACACCAGTATTTCTCCGATAATGGACCTCCACAGCACCTACACCTGATTTATCCTACAATCAGCAGGAGGAAAAGCTTCAGGTACAGCAGAGAAAGGAGAGAGAGAGGCAAGAATAAGCTCAGGAAACATTCTGAGTCATCCAAAATATTGCAGACAATGATTTAGACCTAGCTGAAATGAGATACTCATTTCTCAGTGTCATTTTCATTCTTTCCTACAGATTGCTTTAACCTTGGGCACAGACGGAATTTCTTCCCTTCACTGCAGTTTCTATTCTCTCAGAGAAGACACCAAAACCCCACAAATTCTCTTTATAAGAGCCATCTGAATAAATGGAGAGGACATTTATAGTAGTTCTGTTTTAATATATGTGGCTGCCTAAGAGGTTTGTTCTACCCAGAAATATACTCATACTGGCATTTTCTTTTCTTCTCCCCTAAAAAAGCCAAGATGTTGGATCATGTGACTTCCAACAACTCCAGGAAAGACACACCTGTCAGAAAGGGTCTTTTACTGTAATAAATATAAAGATCAATATTTATTTGGTTTCAGGAAACATGCTGTGGATTTTTTCTCTCCCAGTGCAAAGAACCACAAGCACCAAGATCTGGGTTTTTTATTTTATTTATTGAGAAAGCAAAGTGCACATAGACAGAAAACCTGGAGAAAAAAAGAAGGAAAATATGGATTGAGAAAACTTTAAAAATTATACTTGAAATGAGTCATGTTTCTGAAGTTCAATTTTGATTTTTGTGGGTTTTTTCCACTGGAATATCAAAATATATGAGGACAGTAAGTTAATAATGTTTGGACTGTAATAGAATATTGACCTATTTTGCCTCTGAGAGAGGGGAGGAATAAATCTAAGAATAAATCTAACTCACAGTACATCCTGTTGCAGTCAGCTCTTTTCCTGCAGCAAAGAGGTGGGAAACAGTGGCCGTCACTATCATCATCATCATTATGATACATAGAAATGTTGATCGTAATTATAGCACATGCCAGAGAGAGCTGTGAAATGCATTTCATTTCTCACAAAATATCCTGGAGGTGCAAATTAGACAAAAATAGGATTAATTAAGTCTCTTTTGTTTGCACATTTCCATGCTGATTTTATGCACTTTTAAATGTGTTAGAGAAAAACCATCAGTGATAGCAGGATACATTTGTGACTTAAAAATATTTTTTTTAATGAAGCTGCTTCTAGGAATGCCTTTCATGCTTGACCTAGCAAGGATGTTCTAGGTGGTCCAGAAGAGCTCTGGACCTGAGGTGTCCTATGCAAAGCTTTGTGCTGTGAGAAACAAACACTGAACCGAAACAAAGTGATTCTGAAACGAACACAAGCATCTGTTAATTGTTTTCTGTGATATAAGTGTGATGGATGTACTAGCAACTGCAGATCCAATCAAGAAGAGATAAGCTCTGCTTGCTGATAACAGCCTGGTTCATGCCCACAGAGTATACAGAGGAACAAGAGGTAAACTGAATGCCCAGGTATCAAACCACGGGAATCAGGGCATGGGGGAAGCCTTACAGGGGTGAGGAGATGCTACTGCTCCCTGCTATGGCACTACACACGTGCCACACTGATGCCTTTAAGTTTTAGCTTTCGTGTTTTTCAGATTCTCTGCTGCCCAGGAGTGCAGTTCTGAGATCACACTCAGTGTCACTCAGCTCTCTTCACAGAGTAGGTAGACACAACAAATCCTTTTCCTGCTGGAGACCAAGGACAACTTTCAGGCCCAAAAGCATAAACAAGGGTGGACTGAAGAGAGAAGCAAGAAGGATGAGACTTCACACCTGAAGCTGTAATTGGTTAATTAAACCCCAAGATGCATATAGACCACAACTTATAAAAGTGTGAGATCTCGTGACTGGTCATCCATTTTGTGACCATCCTTAGTCCACCTTGGGTGAAGCCCTGCCCAGTCTCTTCTCCTGCCCAAGGTGTACCCTAAAGGCCTTTCAATAAATCCCTACTTTATTTTCCAGCTCTGTCCAGTCTCTGTTTCAGGTCAGCCTTCCCAAGGCATCAATAACATTGACACACAAATATTTTACATCAGTGCAGTGATGAAGGGTTTTCTTATGAAAATGTGTAGAGAGGAGACCAGTACCAAAGGAGTCTGGAAACAAGGACACTTCATGCTCTGGTAATATTCTGAGAGAAGAGGAACCAAATATCCAGGATTTTGTCATGAGCAGGGTTTGTTGGGACAGAACTGCTCAAAATGCTGCCTGGAAAAGCCATTTTATTGAACTGGGTGTGAGATGTGTGAGTGCCCAAGCTTCTCCCTCATTTCGCTCTCTAGAAGCAACAATAATGCCTTGTAACGTGAAGAGACACCGAGATCTAAATGTCTGGCACATTGCCCAGATGTGGCCCAGCGGCATATCTCTTGCAGCTGCTTTGCCACCCTGCACTGTGAGCAGATAAACTCCTCTTTCAGCCCCTCCCTGAACCCATTTCCCAGATTTACATGGCATTCTTTTTCCTTTGTTGAAACCCTGAGTTTCAACTCAAGCCTGGGGAAGTTCACACCACATCTTGTCTTGGACTTTCCATCCAGTATCACCACACTCAGGGTTTTCTTGTCCACTGGGGTGTTTGTGATGATTGAAAGAACTCACCCTCAGTCAGCTTTGACTTCATGTCAGCAAAAAGACCCAGCAGGCCTTCTTGAACCAGACTTCCTTCTTCTCCTCCACTTCTTTCTGAGTCCCTTCTGACAAAACCACGGACCCTTGGGCCATATTTCCTATTTATTTCACTGTCTGAAGCTAATTTGAACAGATGCATGGAGAATGACAGTTAAACAGCCTGAAAAATAGGTTTCCAACCCTTGAGGCAAAGTTTAAACTATTCCCTTCTTTTAATTTTTTTTTTTTTTTTGCCTCTATCAAAACAGCCTGAGACAACCCTGCTGCCGAGCTAATGGCTAGTTGAAAAATTGCTGCATTCTCTTGTTTTACTCTTTAACCAGGTTTAGACTGAAAGCTTTGTGTTTCAGACACAACAAAAGAGCTACAACAAGAAGTAATTGTACATCACTGTTGGGTATCACCAGTCAAAGAAAATGAAACCATTTGTGAAATGCTCCTATTTTCCAGGGCTGATGTAGCTTGTAACCTGTTTTATTTCTTCATTACTGCTCTCTTTAAAGCTCACTGATGCAGTTCAGGCAATTCACAAGCAATAGGAACTCTAATCCTGCTGCCTTCTTTAAGATCTCATGGTAGTTTCTGAAGAGAACTCTCATAAATCAAATTCTTCCCCTCCATCCAATTCTTCTCTCTTGATTTTCCTTTTTTTTTTTTCTAAGAAACAGATCTGCTTTGCTTCTGGGCTGGAGTTACCCAGGAGAGTTTAACCCCAGAGGCAGTTTCATTACAGCAAGGGACTACTTTGTTCCTATGGAAATCACCAGAAGAAATGACAAAAGGTAAAATATCCTTGAATACGGATCATGCCATTAAAAGTGAGCTGCAACTTCATCAGAATCTGGAAAAAGAAGAGAGAAATTTAAAACACCCATTCCTTTATACTAAAATAAGGCTGGGTCATGCTACTTGCATCCTTCTAACAATTTAGGTAAGTGCTTGTGTGATCACCTAGGAATCCCTGATTTTTCACTCTCTGTTTTATTGTGTTTTCAGGTCTCCAAGTATAAACATCTACTTGGATACTGAATGTCACACAGAATGCCTGTCTTGAATACAGCCAAACAGCACTTTACTACCAGGATGTTGAAACATGTTTATACAAAATATGTACACAAAATTTCAAAGAATATCAATGTGTTCCAAAAATGCATACAAAAATAATTGCAGGATACCAAGAAAAGCTAGTCAGGTATAAAACCAAACATTTGCCATGAATATTTATTCGGTTCTACTCCTAAACACCAGCAAATGGGTAGAGAGCCTCCATCAACCCATTTGTTTTCTTTTGATTGCTTTGTTTGGCTTTTATTCTAATTAAAGACATCCAGAAAACTTCAGGGGGTTATTGGTCTTCAGGATATATTTAGAATTTAGGTCTAATATTATTATTTATTTGTGGAGATAACAAGATAGAGCTGTTACAGAACCAGAGCCATTCAGGAAACACACTGATAAACAAACACATTCATGTTACATATGTGTGGTGTCCACACGCACATACGTAAGTGTGAATGAGAACATCTGAATATTAAAATAAATATCACTCCTTTAGCTTTCCCACATGCTGTTGCAGAGCTGAGCCAAAAGCAGAGCAGAAGCAAGGGGCAGTGGGTAACTCACTCTTCTGCTTCTGCCAAGGCTGTGGCTTCTCCCCATGCCCAAAGGAGCTGTGTGTGACCCCCTCCAGGCTGCAGTGGCATCTCTGAACCACCAAAGACCAAACACCACAAGGCATGGCATGGATCAGGCGTCAGTGTCTGCTGAGGCATCTTGGTACCACTGCAATTATTCCTGTATCTGGTCCTTTCCAGACACTCCTGTAGCCTCTTTGGAAGTTAAAAGGACACAGCCTGCTATTCTCAAAGGCAAGTTTCTCCCGGGGATGCTGAAATCCCACTCCTATAACTGTCACCATCACCAGTGGAGGTGATGCAGAGCAGCTCAGTTTGGCTTCCACCTCTCTGCAGGCGTGAGCCTCTTGGGCCTCTGTAGTGGCCTGATGGAGGAGGGGCAGCAGTGTAAATCTATCAGTAATACCTGTTTTCCTTAGTTACTCTGCATGTGCCTGGTGTGAGCATTCCTGGATTCCCAGCACCAGGAATGCAATCATCGCTGCTGCAGAGGCTCAGGGTGAGCCCTCCCCTGGAGACCAGGCGCTGCATCTCTGTGCTGGATCAGCCTCTGTCAGCTCCACAGGTTTGATCAGACCTGACAGGAGATCCTATGATGTTCCTTCCAGTGAACACTGGTGAGCCGCCCATACAGCCTTCACTCCATTTACTCCATTGCTCATTTTCTTCATTCCTTGCAGCATTCTGCTCCCCACACCTCTCGTAGCTGCACTCCTCCTCCACTGCAAGTCAAGAATATACATGTTCAGTAGAAAAAAAGACCTGTTCTGTTAGTTAGGTACTCTCTGTGATGAGATAGTTTAGGATAGTTTAGTTCCTTCCTCATGCCTGAGCTTGTGCTCCTATGGCTAAATACCTGACAGCATCACAGGAGAAACACTGAGGCCACCAAGCTTCAAGTCACTTCAGGAAGAAGTTACACCTGAGCCGGATGGCTGGAGCTGGTGGAGTGAAATCCAGGGCCTCAAAACCAATCCTGAAGCATTATTTCATCTGAACACAGCACACCTGGCAGTCCCTGTGACTGGGTAAATGCCTTTCAATCTAAAGCAGCCCAGTAAATTCAAACTCGTCATCTCTACGATAGGAAATCAATGCCTACTTTTAGTGTTCAGCTTCCAGATCGGATTTTCCCTTCCCCTTTCTTGCTGCCAAGTCCCTGTCCTTCCAGTGGCAGCCCTCTGCTTACCCAGGAGAGTTGAAGAGACGGCTGATGTGGAGGGAAATGACCACTGACGTTTATGTCACAGTGAGGAGATGCAGGTTAATGACAGATTGGTGACAGCCCTCAGGTGACAGGTTTCTGCCTGCACTGGCAGCCTGTGAAGGGGGTGCTGTTTGTGGCACTGGCTGGTCAGCTTTGCAACCTGAAACACTTTGCAATACTGTTTTCAAAATCTTTCAAAATGCTCAGAGCCAACAAAAAGAAAGCAGGGACTCAACACAAAACGTCCACAAGGCTCATGACAGCGATGCCTGTGCCAAAGAAATCTGGCATGTCTGAACTCCTCATCCTGAGAAGGCTGGCTTTTCCCCCTTTCTTCTCCACTCTCTTTCTTTTCTTCTTGGTTTCCCACCACATCCTGAGGTTTGAGTCACTGTGGGTTGTACTTTTATCAACAATGAAACACAGAGACACCTTTCACTGCTGCTGAGCTCATTTCTTGCTTGGAATTTGGCTTTCTAAAGGTGAGTTGTTTGCCTTTGGAGAGTTCACACTCGTGTACACAGCCTCAGACTTGCACACAAAGAATGCTCCCAGTGCTCTTGCTGTAGGAAAACAACAGCCACACACAGCTGGGTCTGTCACAGGGGGTGCTGCCTGCTGCCCTGTTACCTGGGGCAGTAAGGGGATGCCAGATAAACACTGCCAGCCTAATTAGAGCCCTGCAAAATAACAAACTAAATAATAATTAAAAAAAAAAATGGATGATGAGCCTTTTACAAGATGCTGGATACACTGAGAAGTGGCAACAGCATTAAGATTAATGTTACTATTTTGGGATTCTCACGTGGAAAAATCATTTTAGAACTGCATTTGCAGCCTCTCATTTCAGCCTGCTGCATTTCTCAGTCACAGGGGACTGTTATTACCTGGGCTGGACCAGTGAGTGGGCTGAGTTCTCTTCCAGAAGCACATCCTGCTGCTACCTGGCACAGCGTTCACCCTACATAAGCTGATACCTTTCAAACCTGGCATGTTTCTGTGGCATTAGAGTATGTGATTAACTTTACTTCTCAGTATCCCTTCTTCCCCCTCATCCCAGCCCCAGCACTCTGTTTTACATTCTATCTCTGCCTCTGCAGTTTCTAATTCTCTCTCCTACCAAAAATTATGAACTCCAGTGAGAGAGGCTCATTGGATTGTATTTCCTGCCTGTCAAACAAGAGGAAGCATCAGCAGCCTTGTGAGAAAACCATTTCTCATGACACCACGAGGTGAATGAGCTGGGCCCAGATGGCTTGGAGAACTTTGGAGAGCATCTACTTTAGTATCTAAGTGTTAGGATGTTTGGCTGAGCTTTTGATCCTGTAACCCTTTCACAGTCCCTGTAAACTTTGACTCTGCCAGTGGTTTCTCTGGCCAAATGCGTTCCATGAGGAGGGTTATTACCTCCTGATCAGCTCAGAGTGTGCACAGTGTTTCAAACTCCTCTGGTTGCATAAAGATATGTCCTGGTGGTGTTGCTTCTTTTACTTTGCTCCAACTTGTGGGGTTTTAGCTCACACATATCCCAACAAGTGAGGATCTGTGTATGTTGACAAAACCGTTTGCTAATCCCTTTGACAGGAGCTAAAACTCTTCCAAGTAAAGAAAATTTTCTCCTTCATTGTGTTTCAGTCATCTAAAACCGGGAAAAGAGAATTATATTTTATTCCTCATGTGAATTGAATAGGAAACAACTGATTCAAAGAGTAGTCACCATCCAAGCCTGTTAATGAATATTGGGAGAAAGGGCTTGAAGGAGTGTAGGTTCACTTTCCAAATAATTTATGAAACAGAAAAGGAGCTATGGTCCTGCTTGGAAAAGCAGTGGGTCTTTGTTGGATTAAACATTTACCCTTAACAATAAACACATGCTTAAATCCACGTAAGACAAGTGAGACTAAAGAGTGCTGAGCTGGGACTCCATTGTAGAACATTTTCAGCTGTTTTCAACCCTGGAATTTTTTCCCCATATCCTGCAGACGCTGCTGGAAATCCCCAAGACAGCCGAGGGTATTTGGGTATTCACTTCTGCATGTCAAAATTTCCCTGTAGGCTTTGCAAATCTTCAACCGGCTCTGCTTTGTGTTTGTCTGAATGACAATGTTAGCTACTGATTTCTGTTGGAGATGGTATAGTTCCAAAAGTCAAAGATTCCATTTTGCTTTAGTGGTTAAATGGAAATAAAAACCAGGCAAACTACCGATTTCCTGCCTTGAAATGAAAGTAGCTACCAAGATGCAGTAAAAAAAGTTAAAGATTCAAACTGTGTTATTGAGCAGAGTTTCTCAGGACATACCTGAAAGCGACTCTTTGCTTTATGTTTCTCATCTATTTCCAGGTAGAAGAGTCTTTCTTTACTGCAATGTGTTGGCAGCAAATAACATTTCATGAGACAGATACAGTCTGCAATGTCCTGTCTGCAGTTCTTATTAACAATTTTTCCAGCTCATCTACGTCTGTGTCATCTGAAACAAAGGGTCTACATGTCAGATGTTCATTATATTGATGATGTCCCAATGACAACCAATTTATTTTCCTGCCTGCACCTCAAAGAATTGTATTAGTAATGATGTCTATCTGCTCTAGAGATGCTTTGTTAAAACTGATGGTCTGCCATGAGGATACTTAATTATATCTTCTTAAAGGAACACAATTAAGTTTTCAGGTAAAAGATGACTCTAGAGTTAAAATGTATTTTGAAATTAGTTTTCCTGGTGGATAGGATGTTTAATTTTCATTTTGGTAGTCAAACTGGAGAATTGATCAGAGCAATCTGGTAAGATGAATGCTTTGAAAGCAGAGCTGACACTCATCAGAATTCATCGGAATTCTCTTTTAACCTAAATGGAATGTGATATTTGGTGGTAAAACCAGGGAAACAACAGACACATGTGGCAGTAAATGGAGTCATGAGAGACACGCTGTGGTAGGGACACTGCTGATGGGGGCAGTGCAGGCATCCCTCAGGGCTGTCAACCATCAGACAGGGCTCTGCTGAAGCAGCAGCCCTTCATTTGCATTTCCATCAAGGCTTCCTGGGACAATTACAAGGAAATTTCCTTCCCAGCTGAGATCCCCAATACTACTCCTCCTGTAACAACAAGCTCACCCTGCACACGAATGCTTGTTTGGCACCGGAACTATAAATATTGCCTGAACAAGCCTCTGGGGGACACTTGGCCATCCCATAATGGGGTACAGGGCTTGGGGCACAGCCCACACTTAGATCCTTTGCCCAGAAAGGGTCCATATGAGTATAGGTTGGCCAAGAGCCAACTCATTGACCAAAACCAGCAGAAAGTCTCCTGTTCTCCTGAAGCCCTCAGAGAATCAGGGGTCTTTCATCTGTGGTTTCCAAACTATCCTGACACAGGCAGAAATAGGACTTTCTGTAATAGCTTCATTTGATTCCTTTTTGAGATCATTTGTCCTTTCAGTTTAGTCTCCTCCAAAGTTTTCCACATCACCTCTGACATATTCAGTTTCCACATTAGCTGTAACATATTCATTATTTTTAGCTGAGCAATTACTTTCTGAATGCAAGTCACTTTTTTTTTTTTTTCATAGCATTTTGGGAGCAACCCCAGAAAGATGCCTGAAAGGAATGTCATGAAAATGCATGTAGCAATACTTTCCTGCAATACAAAACAGAACTCATTTAACATGCAGATCTCTGCAAATGTTGGAAGCCACCTGCCTCCCAAAGCACACAATTCCATAGTCCAAACCAGAAAAATAAATAAATAAAAGTATCTACATTGACACACACACTTCTACGGATCCTTATCCAAGTCTATTTTAGTACAGCAGAAACCAGAAACTGTGGATGTAAAAAAGGACATAAAGAAGAAAGTCCTTTGTGCACTACTAATTTAAAAATAGTCTATCATAATTATTTCCAGAATATGTCAACATATAATTTAAAACAAATGTTTTGGATGAAAAAGTAGCTTTTCAAATTACTGGTGGCAAGTAATATTTATAATAATATTGATTTTATTTGTGGTCTTTTCTCTCCTGCTTTCTGTTAAGCCACTCATTACTGGAATATATTTACCATACAGTTTGGACAAGAAATTGCCAATCTGTTGTCTTTTTGCAAATTGTACAGTATGATATTTTGTTAGTTGATTTTAATGATGATGATACCAGCTGGTTCGATCATGTGCTAATGTTTCTGTTTATTAATTGGGGAGACAGAAAAAATTAAAACAATTAGCATTAAGTCACAGAATGGTTTGTGTTGGAAGGGACCTTAAAGATCATCTTGTTCAATGGACAGGGACACCTTCCCATATCCCAGGTTACTCCAAACCCCATCCAACCTGGCCTTGAACACTTCCAGGGGTGGGGCAGCCACAGCCTCTCTGGGCAACCTGTGCCAGGGTCTCAGCATCCTCACAGTAAAGAATTTCTCCTGTGTATCTAATCTAAATTTCCTCTCTTTCAGTTTGAATCCATTACTCCTTGCCCTGTCACTACAGTTCCTGATGGAGAGTCCCTCTCTGATAATAAATGATAATAAATGCACTTCCAGGTGCAAACATCTGGTTGAAATCAATGAATTCAATTAGTTTAATGAGTTGCAACTCATTAAAAGAAAATACTGCAGAGAGTTGGCAAGTATTAATCACAATGTGACCAAAGCCTTCATGCTGATTAAACTTTCCACGTTATTCATGAGTCAATTTTTGAATCAGGCTTTAAGGACTATACCTGCTCCAGCTGACAGAACAAAATAAAACAAAAACAAAACCAAACCAAAACAAAACAAAAAAGGATTTTTTTTTTTCCTGAAAAAAAATCCAGATGAGACATTTGAGCTGGGCTGTGTTCAGGATCAGTGGGAATATTCTTTGCTGTCTTGGTTCCCATGGCTGGAGATCCCTCTCCCTCACAGATGCTGCTGATGCTGCTTAAGCCACTCTCTTCACAGGTTAAGAGTTTCCCCACTAAACCAACCCAGGGCACCAGACCCAATAGACCTTATCCACTGAGGAAACACTGTACTACAGCACTATGGATTTTCCATGCAAGTACAAGCGATTAAACCAAACCTCCAGATTACAAAAAAAAACCCAAAAAAACCCCCAAAAAACACCAAAAAACACCCTCCTGCTCTTTAGCAAAGCTTGGATCGAGGTTTAGATCCAAGCTTCATGGCTCAGGATCACTGCCAATTCTGTCGTGTCTTTCCATTCCTCTTTCTGGACACGATCAATAGCGGCCGTGCCAGTAGAAATGAGCGTTGGAGGCTGTTTTTAGAACCCTGGTGATTTGTGCAAAAGTGAAAAAAAAAAAAAGGGAGAAATACTCCAGCTGAAGCCTCACTTCACAAAATTTCCATCTCCATCCTGCAGGCTTGGGGTTTGGATGAGGTTCAGTTTTGAGGTGCTTAGCACTCAACTCCCCACCTAACGAGCGCTGTGCCGGCCAAGGCCTGGTTCTGCTCCGCTTCAACACAGCTTCAACTCGTCACCAAAATCAGTGGATGGACTTGAGATTTCACCATAGTAACACACGAGGAAAATTTAAGAGGCCTGGGAATTCGCTCCTTTTGCTAGGTTTTGAATGCTTTAGTCTAATTCTTTACTACAATGCGCTGACCCTGGACTAAAACTCTTGAGATCAACGCATGGACCAGCTTTGGTGAGCTCTGCATTCAGCTTATTCTGAAAAAAGCATCAACCCTTCCTATTACAAGAGGAATGAAGCTGTGTGGGTAGGTGTACTTGTGAGAAAAATGTTAAAATTATTCTTGTTCTCTTACACATTTCAAACACGAACCACAGAATTCGTGTACTCTTTATAAACAAGCCCTCTATGAGACTTCCACTTAAATATTGCATTCAGTCAAGTTCCTGACACATTATTAATAGGTTTTCTGTTTTCACCCAACAGATTTGATAGAAAACATTGTCTGCTCTGCGAGGAATACACAAGAACTAGTTGGCATCTATGCAATATATGCTGCTTGATGTAAATTGCTTCAGAGCTAGACTTACAAAAATGTTTATTCAAGGCCCTGCAGCAACCTGTTTGGATACATAGCAGCTAGGGAACGTGTCACCTACAATGCTGCTGGGCAGAGTCTCCATTTAAATCATTTTAATGGTTATAAAAACCATGCTGCACAGAACCCTGTGCAGAGACTGCCAGCCAAGCCATGTTTAAGAAAAGTTGATTTTTTATTTATCTTTATGGGGAGGCTGATAAACTGAGGCTTTTGCTGGACACCCTCAGCAGAGGCACATGGAGCCTTTTGGCAACAATGCATCTGTTGGAGTGAAAAGCTGGGTGTGACACCCCCTGATCTCCTCCCCATGGTAGTGCCTCCATCTGCATCCAACATTTTACCACTTTGTCTACAGTTTAATTTTAAAGGTCTTTCCGAATTAAAAAAAAAAAAAAAAAAATTAAAATACCATTGTATGATACTAAATTACCTCCTTATCTTGAGGTTTGAAAATCAAAACCTTTCGTGGTTCATGAGGACTAAAAAGTCACCCTCACATTTACAAACCAGCAACAGGCTTTGCCATCTGAACATCCTACGAGAAATGTCACATGTGAATGAGAACCCACAGCTAAGCTTTCCATGCTCCAGCGGCAGAAACACCTGGGGCATCCTGCTCATTTGTCTTCCCAGTGGCAATCTCACAAGGATGTGACCAAGGAGCCCGGTGGAGTCTGCACACCGGGAAGAGATCCTGACCCCCAGCACTCGCAGCCAGGCGCCACCGAGCCGTGGTGACAGGAGCACCGTGTCCCCACCAGGCTGTGCTGAGGGGTGCGGTGGGCGTGTGGCTGGTGCTGTGCCACGCTGGCTGCCAGGCACAGCCAGAGCAAGCTGCTGGCGAGGCACAAAGGGGAAAAGCACTGATCCGTCTCAAGCCCTGGCTATACCGTGAGAGCGACCACAGGGGTTTCGCTTTGTTTCTCAGCTTGACTCAGCACGGAGCAGGTGCAGAGCTGGCAGCCAGGAGCAGCAAAGCCTAGAAAATGTTGAGCTGAGCTAGGAGGAAGTGATGGTGACCCACCATATAATTGCTCGGAGGATAATCTTTCCTCCCCAAAGGCCCTGCAGGGCTGTCTGCAGGCGAGCTCTCGCTTCAGGCGCTCACACACCGAGTTCACAGGATTGGAGAGGCTCTTGCAAACCAGTGCGGCCTCCAAGTTTTAGGTAACAGTATTACCTCTGACAGCCCTACCCCACTCTGTGCAGCTGTCAGATGTGTGGTTGTACAGGGCTAGAGTCACATCTATGCCCTCATCTGTTTTTTGTTCAGATCTTCAGATTTTTCTATTCCCTGCTGCCTTTAACTCATTGTCTCCTGTTAAATTGATCGACAGGCTTGGCAATCATGCCCTCTTAAAAAAAAAGAGAATAATAATAAAAAAAGCAGTGTCTTGCCAGACAGAGTTTAGAGACGGTTCTGTATGCATCTGGAATGTAGCAAACCATGAAACTCTGCTGTCCTCTTAAAGCTCCCCTTTAACCAGCCAGAGGTTGCATAAAGACAGTGCTGTAAAGGTCCAGCCCAGCTGGCCTGTAGGTAATGTACCAATGTTGAAGGAAGAACATTTTTAAAAAGGCTGGATCGCTCTGCTCTTTAAGCTCCCTTGTATTCTCCCTGTAAATCTGGCCACACTCACCATGACTGATCTAAAATATTCCATTTTTAATTAGTTCCAGGCTTGCAAATGTGATTGCTACATCTGCACAACATAGCAGTGCCAAATCAAAGTCTGAGGCTGATGAACAAGTACTGCACAGTTTAAAGACCTGTTGAAGGAGAAAAATAGGGCTACTCTGCTATTGGAAATGCCTTTTGGAAAGTTTGGGACTGCCAGGTCTCCACCTCAATCTCACAGGCCCACTAGAAATGAGAAACTGGGAGATACTTTTTAACTTCTCCCAGACTGAAAAAGCAGTTCTCAGAAATAATGAAAATTTATAAATGTTGTGCTGTTCTGAAGACATCTCTCTGCAGAGGTACCACCAGGAATCCTATCTGGAGGCTGGGGAATACCTTGACTCACAGACCTCATGTTTTAAAGCTGTCACTGCCACTTACACCCTGACACTGTTACTTTCTCCTGGGGCATCCCACAACACAGGGGTGGAACAAATATCCCATCTGCTCCCAAGTGACACAAAAATCTTCCTTCGCTCTGGATCTCGGCTTTCAGTGTCCTCTTTTGGTGGTATCTAATGTGATGCTATTGATTCTCTGGCCTCTGTCAGAGTCATAAGAGGTTAATAAGGATGAGACCTAAATGCCGATGGGAGGCTTGTTTTCACAGTAGCCAGGTGCAACCTTTTCCCCATAAATACAAGCCCCTCTGCTGCGGAGCTCTGCTGAGCAGCTACTTGAAATGCCAGGCACTTCAGGGGGAAGTTAAAGAACTCCTTGAGAAGTTATCTTATAAGGAAGGCAATAACATGAGAAGGAATGCATCTAATAATAATAATAAAGCATGGAGCATGGCTGATAGACAGAGAGACAGATCGGCTGAGAGATAGTCCCAAGTATTACTCTGAGGAATTTTATGCCAAC
This sequence comes from Donacobius atricapilla, assembly GCA_013397315.1. NCBI lineage: Eukaryota > Metazoa > Chordata > Aves > Passeriformes > Mimidae > Donacobius > Donacobius atricapilla. The sequence continues at coordinate 243,185 of WBMY01000780.1, forward strand.
TGAAACTAACATTGCTGTGGTTCACAGAAATCATTGCTGTCCCTAATTAGATGTCATGACTAAGCCACCCTAAGTCTGTGCATATGTTGGGTTTTTTTTCTTTTATTTCTGTAAATGTTCTGTGTTACTTTTTTTCTCTCTTGAGAGCAAGGCTAAAACTCTCACAAGGACTATGAAGTGAAATCTAAACCATTACAAACTGTGGCTTACATAAATCTAACCATATGCACTTTTGGAATGTCTCTTATATTTTAAACTAGAGGTCTGTGTATAACTGTTCTGGCTTTCAAGTCTCAAACCTAAGCAAATGAATGCCTCTGGGCTCTAATAAGATCTCTTGTGCAAGGATACTAGCACCTGGCTTCCCACTGCAGGATAAAAAGAGGGATTTCCCCCTCTTCTCTGCCTTTGTGAGACCCTATCTGGAGTTCTGTGTCCAACTCTTGGGCCCCAACATAAGAATGACATGGACCCATAAAAGTAAGTCCAGAGGAGACCACACAACTAATCTGAGGGCTGGAACACCTCTGCTCTGGAGCCAGGCTGAGAGAGCTGAGCTTGTTCAGCCTGGAGAAGAGGAGGCTCCGGCTAAACCTTAGAACACTTTCAATACCCAAAATGGCTCAAAGAGAGCTGTAGAGGGACTGTGGACAAGAGCATGGAGCGACAGGACAAGGGGGAATGGCGTTAAATTGAAAAGGGATGGGTTCAGATTGGGTATTAGTAAGAGATTGCTCCCTGTGAGGGTGGTGAGGCCCTGGCACAGGGTTCCCAGAGAAGCTGTGAGCATCACATCCCTGAAAGTGTTCAAGGGCAGGTTGGATAGGGCTTGGAGCAACCTGGAATAATAAGTGGTCTCCCTGTCCATGGCAGGGGGGTTGGTCCCTTCCAACCTAAACCATTGCACAAGATCTGATCACACACTCACTTTGTGCAACCTCCTACAGCTCCCATGGCTGGGGGCTGCTTTCAAAGCAGTGCAGAGGAGATGAGACTGAAGGGTGAGTTCCTGAGGTTCAGAACTGTCTGGAGGCAAAATGCCTTTGCTTCCCAAAGGCTGGAGTCTCTGGCTAGCTGGAACACAAGCCTGTCTGTTTCTGCCTTGCCTTGTCAGGATTAGCAGTACCTACCTGGGATCTGCAGTGTTGACCATGGCTGTCAATTAAAACTAAACACATTTCAGTGTGGCTGCCGGCCAAAAACACAGAACCTGCCAAATAGTAAACACAGAAGATCTGCCTAGTTTCAAAACAATTGTACCACCGCTGTGAGAAGAGAGTGCGCATAATTCCTCTGTAATCCAGGGGCTGCCAGTGCCAGTTCCTAAATGATAGATGAGATCTTCAAAAGGAGCCCTCCGGGGCTGACTGACTGCCATCTTTCTTCAATGTGAGATTTTTTTTTATTATTTTGTCATAACTTTTCTTAAAATATTCCTGATTCATAGCAGCAATTTTGTTCAGTAAGCAACGAGGACACTAAAATGCTTCAGACACAAGTAAAACCACAGCACTTGATCAAAAGACCAGAACAAGTGGATTTAGATTTTTAGAATGGATATCTATTTGTGATGTTCCATTAAAGAATCCATTGGGCCTGTGTAATTAAATAATACAAAAAATATTTTGATAGAACTATTACTGAGTGTGAAACTTTCCCATAAACTCTATTCTGAAGGGCACATGACAACCATAATATGGTGGTTCAAACTGAAAAAAAAAAAGGTGTATCGACTATAAAAAAAATAATCTGCAACTTCTAAACTGTAAATGGATACTTACCAAAAGAAATATGTCTAAAATAACAGTGATGATTGAAAAATATCTCAGAAGATGGAAACAGATTGAGCTGTGCCTGAAAGCTTTGGGATATTTAGACCAGTCAAAAATGTGCCTCAAAGCTGCTTGCACTTGTGGCAGCAGGGAAGAAATGGGGTTGCTCTCATCCCACCTCTGTGGGCCTCCAGTCCAAAGCTTGGCTCTAATCCTTTGGAACTTGGAAGCGAACAGTTTCTATTTCCTGAACTATTCCAGAGCAATAGGAAATACATAAGAAGATGATGAGGAATGGTGACAACTCGACATGCTGCCCATAAGGTGATGTGTAAGGCAGCCTTTTCTTATGGAGATGATACTGTGGAGATGAAGAGACTTATTTCCTGGCATCTCAAGGGCCAGACCTTGGAATGCTGTAAAGTTCTTTTTCTTTTTTAAATTTGTAAATCATCCTTAAAACCTACAACAGATGAAATATGTTTTTAATTTTATATTTAAAATGGAAACCAAACAAAGATGCCAGAGCACATTCTACTCTGTTTAACTGAACTTGGTAAAGCCTATGACAGCCACGTTTTCTTTTGCCAGAGAAACCCACTTTCCTTTTCAATTAGGCTTAGATTCACTCCAGAAATGTGATGGTGCTGGATCTAAATGGGGCTCACATGTTTCAGCTTTCACCATTATTGCCTCAAAACTCAACCGTGAAGATCTGACTACACGATGGGACAGGTAGATCAAGGGAAAGAAATATGGAGGCACTAATAACCAAATACTATACTTCAATCCCTGCCTTTCATTCTGAAAGCCCCTAAAGCACATTACAAATTGGGTTCTTTATCTCCCAAAACAATTTAATTCACCCATGAAATAAAACCATCTCAGGAGGTGGGGTCTGAAGGAAGGCAGAAAAAGAGGCAGACGTTTAACATCAGCCCAACAAAATAATTTTCAATTGAAAAAAAAAAAAAAAGAAAATAAAGAAAACAAGCAAACCCAAAAACTCATTTATGCAAACACTAGATACTGTGTGTGTCACCTCCTTCCTCTGAGTTTTCTATAAGGCAGGTAATGGAGCTGATACTCAATATTTACAAAGTTCTCAAAATGTTTTGGCAGCCCACAGGGAGTTAAATATTACATATAACTGAATGCCCTTCTGCCTGTCCAGGAGAGGTAAATACTCGCTGCTACAGCTTTTCTCCAGGGAAGTACTGCAATGTGAGCCCTCAATCCAGACTTCCTCAAAGATGCCTTGGTTATCCTGATTTCTCTAATTTTCTGAGTGTCAATAACTTCACTGAGAAGGCAATAGTAGAAGAATCACCAGTGAGTTATGAGGGTGCTCATCATCTCTCCTTCCATCTGAGCATGATGGGCAGCAGTGGCATGGAATTTTTTGGCAACAAACAGAAAAACAGGTTTGCTGTCCCTGGACTTGCCCACCTCTCTCAGCAGCAGCCTCAAATGCTGTTTTGTTTTGACACGTGTTTCCAATAAAAACACAAGGTTCGTATTGACAAGAGGAATGCTGGAGCAGACCACTAGCATTTCAGAGCAGCCACAAATCCTTCTTGCTCGGAGCCCCCAAGGGTCAATTCCACACAGCAAGAATCCCACTCTCTAATTATTCACGTTCCTCCACTACCAGCCTCATTATCTGGAGAACTACTGTCAGCTGGAGCAGATTTTTTCAATTATTTAAAGAGACATTGTCAACTCAGCTATGCTCTATTTACATACATAAAATCAATAATCTCTTTCTCATTACCTCTGCTATGTCTGCTTTAAATACTACTGAAGTTTGGAGAGGGGCTGTGGAGGTTCTCTTCTTTACAGTAAATACCCCAGAGATATATTCTGGCTACCCACAAAAGGGCTGGGCTACAAAGACACGTGAATGAATACAAAATATTGCCACTGGGGTCTGTTGCTGGAATGTCCTTAGTTTAATGTCTTAGCTAGAAGGTCCAAGATTCTTTTTTTCTTTTGGTTGCCATCTAAGAGTTTGTGATCTAGGGGGTATTTGGCTCCTGACTTAGAAAAGGGCTCTTCTTGTAACCTAGCAAAGGACAGCAAATTGTCAAAGTGAGGGAAGTTGTTCCCAAGAGCCATGGTTCCTGGCTGTCATCAAGTCAAGTGATCAGGGTATTGAGAATCAAAGTCCTAGTCTGTGTTTCTCCCCCACTTCCTCTTACACATGAGAGAGGAGCAGGAAAAGCTCTGGGGGTCCCTTAGAGTTCATCCTTCTGGAGCAGGGATGTACAAGGCCCACATGTTTTGGGAAGGCATCAAATCCTTTTGTATCCTCAGGCTGGGCTTGCTCCAGCTATGCACCTCTTCAGGTACACAAAAATTCTCCTCACAACCCTCCAGCAAGAATTCCAGTGCCATGACCTGGATTTTCCTCCTCATGTCTGCAGACTATCATCAAATGGATTAAGAAGAAATGCAGCCCGTGTGAGCTAAACATCTCCAAGAATCCCACACAATCCTAGCAGAATAACTGGGAAAAGGGCACTGGCTCCTTTTCATCTCCTTCAGGGGCAAGAGGGACATTTTTGGCGAGTCTCCTTTATTCATCAGTCTCGAAGACATGATCCACGTGTTTATAGAGTCCTGTCTATGTAGCAGAGAAGGAGTATAGCCAAAACAACTGATACCACAGGACTTTTGCTTTTGCCTCACAGAGAAGTAAGTATGGTGTGACATTTATTTTTTTTTTGTAATAAATTCTACTCAGATTTCCAAAAACAACCAAAGGAAAACAATCACAAAGAGGACAGGAAAAAAAAGCCACTCCTGAGGCACATTGCAGTTACACTCCATGAATTGCCATGTCTTCCCATTTCACCTCACACTGGCACAGACAGTAATGGAAGCCCGAACAAATTTCTTCAACCAGTGTGTCAGGCTCTCAGGAGAACAATTCAGAACATTTATTGTCATTCTGCTTTGATGTGCCCTACAATCTCACATGAAGTCAGGCCTCAGTGGAAGGGCCAGGCTCAGTGTACCAAAGGCAGTGGGCTCCCCTCCTAGGGAGCTAATCAAAACCATCCAGTGTCAGCTGAGGGAAGGCAAAAGAAAAGCACCAGTAAATAACTAAATAAATACAATTGCTACCCCTTAAATAACCTTGTCACCAAAACACAGGAGTACTCTGATAACTCCATCCTTCTTCTGAGCGAACACATTGTGTGTATTTAACTTGACAGGTTTTCAAGACTCATGTTCCATAGCTTTCCATATTGTCCTCAGCAGGACACAGCCAACAGTCTGGAAAATAATATCTTCTCTAACTCCACTATTCCCTCCCCCACTTTTTTTTTTTTTTTTTTTCTTTTAATCATCCATATTATTAATAGGAGGCAGCTGGTTCCCATTAATGTTGGGAAAAGTGGTCTATCTCAGGAATTATGGTTTAAATTGGCTTGTAGTCTGGGGGAATTAGCCATCTGCACCTGGCCTAACATGGATATTTTCAGCCATACTAATCATAAACAGGGCTTTGTTCTAGTTGTGTCCACTTGGGTCTCTCGCTCTTTTTTTTTTTTTCCTACTTAGAGAGTGGCAAAAAAGAAGAAGAAAAAAAAAACCAATCCTATTAACCCTTCCACAGAATTAATCAAAACTTAACTACTTTATTAGTGTCCTGCATTTTATTTTGTGTTTGTAACTGAGCACATCATTTAAGTTTGAGTGGGGCCCAGCACAAGTCCTGTAGCTTTTCAGAGGCTGAACAAAATTGGCAAGAGGGAGAGGCAGTTGTTTGGCAAGCCAGCTGTGATTTAGCAATAACTTCATGACGTCCACACAAAGCTGAATACCACGTGGGCAGGAAAGGCTCAGCACCAGGGTAAAGCTGCAGAGAGGGAGGGTTGCAGTATGTAAAGCAAGAACATCAGAACATTGCAAATTACTCCAAAGAATGTACTAGAATGTAACGGGAATATAGGTTTTGGAGTAGCTTTCCCCCTCTGCCTTCCATTTTATGCCCATATTGACAAGACAGTTGTGTTTTCCAGTGGTTTGGGGCTGAGAAAAGAGTGGATTCAAAGGTGAGTGAAAATAGATGACATCATCGGGTCAGGGGACTGCTCTCTTTGTCTCACAGACTTGGCAGTGAAGGTATAAGCTCTATCCCACCTCCAAACTCTGTAGAGAATCCATCCACACTGCAGTTATAGGAATAAGGAGTTATTCTGCAGAGCCTATCCAAAAGTTTGACCACTTTTCTTTTTTTTTAACAGCTGGATCTTTACAGAGATTTGTAAAAGACAAGATTTTCTCTCCCTGCCCATCAGTCTTTCTGCTCAAGTGATTATAAATGGACAGTGGTAATGTGTTTAAAAACTGTATAGACAAAATCTGGGAGAATAGGTTCATCAGTGGCTCTTAATGATCTGGACAAGGGTTTTGGCTTGAAAGCCACTGAACTACTGCACGCTGGAACTGCTGAGGCTCTGCCAGGGAGCTGCTCAGTCTGGTCACGTCCAAATCTCCTACTCTCCCTACAGACAGGATATTGCATTAGCCATGACACTGTAGCTGTTTGTACACACACTGTTATGAGGGCTTGTCGTGCAAGCAGAAACACTCTTTAATCTGTCAGTCACAGCTTTGCCTATAGATCCGGGGTTTTGTCTGAACAAAGCCAGCTCCAGTGGCCACTTTTTGTGGTGCAGCATCCCTTCTCCACCCAGACCCACCCTGGGCTACTGCACTGAGGTGCCAAATCCAACGTTGTACCAATACAGTCACTCCATCCCCCCCTCTGTCAAATGCCAGCATGTCCTGGCAATGCACATCTCAAGTGGAAGGAATCAGAGAGCTCCTTACAGCTGCCTCGTGTTCCCACCTGCCTGATGGGACCACCTAGCTCCAAATGGGCTTGTTTGCTGGCTCACTCCTTTTTTCAGGATCCAGCTAAAAGAAGCAGCCAACACACTGACCTCTCATGCATGAGCCCGTTGCCATGCTATCTGCAGCTTCTCTGGGGTCAGGAGGTGCCAAAAGCTCAGAAAACAGCCTGGGTCTTCCAGGCCAATCTGGAGTCTCAAGAGGCCCAGATAGTTTGGATAACCTACAGTCAAGCATTACAATTTGTGGGAGCTTATCCAAAGCAAACTCCGAATCAAGTCACTCACTCATCAATAACTGAAACACCTCTCAGAACAAGGTGTGCTGCCAAGTGCTGTGAGGCAGGGCCAGGCAGCAGGAGAAGGGACGGGGTCAGCTGGGGATGGACTGCTGAAGCCAGGCTCTGCAGGGCAGGGAAGGTGCAATCACCCTCCCATAGAAACATGGGCAAACTGCTGGCAGCAGAAGGAAACAGAGCATAAGGGAGGTAGTTTTTAATAAGCAACTTTGAAAAACCCGTTCAGCTGCTCCCAGACAGGAGTAAATCAGGAGGAACTGGTTTTTGAGAGTAGGGAATAGTGCTGAAGCCACAAAGGGGAAAAATGGAAACCATATCCACAGTGAAGATCAGTGTTGGTCCCAGGGGACTGCAGCTGAACATGGGCACCTTGTCTGCTCAAATGTAGGGTACAGTAAAAAGGAATGAAAAGAAGGAGGCGAGGGCAGAAAGACATTCTTAATCTTGGTAAGCTCTTAAGTGTACTGAGACGGCCACAAATTCCTGGAAATGAGAGTTCCCACCTCTTCAGGGAGGAGGATTTAGGCACAGAAGCCAGAATAATGAATCTTGTACAAGAAAGGTATATTAAAAACAAAATAACAGAAACTACACAATGTAATAACGGAGAGAAAAGGCACCTGCAATCCCCAGATATGTGGTGTTGGAGGTGTGCACAGTATCCATGATTCAGACACAGTAACTCAGGAGAAACAGAAACCAAAAGCAAAGACTCCCCTATGACTTGCTCCTTTCCTGACTCCGCCAGCAACAAACCAGCCCATGACTTCCACCTGCTCCAACTCCCCTCCTTCTCCTAATTGAGGTCCTCTGGGCCCATCTTTGGAATAACTGGTGCAGCATCTGGTGCACTGCAAACCTGCTCTCCATCTCTGCACTGGCTGGACAGCTAAACTTATTTCTTCTTCATGACAGCGCTGATCACAAAGTCCAGAACAAAAAGTGCAAAAGCCAGAGACAAAGTCTCCTGGCTGGAGATGCAGCTGTGGAACAAACTTGCAGAGGAAATGAGACAAATCCAGTTAGAGCACCTTTGGGACACAATGAAAAACGTTTTCCATCACAAGCAGGATGATGTTCACAGCATCACCATCCCTTCACATCTGAGGAGAGAGATATTTTTAACCATAAAAAAGACAAGAACCAGAGATATCCCAATCCTGGTCTTGCTGACCTTTGTTTTCTCTCGTGAGAAATTGTTATGTATTAAATTTCAGTGATAACCAGAAGGATAAACCATCAGGAAGCTCAGTTTAAGAGCAAGGAAAATACTGATGGGAAATAGTTCAGGCAGCTGTGGAGATGCACAGCTCCTTAAACCTGTATGGGAGATGAAGTGAGACTGGGGATCTTACAGACAGTGGAACTATTTGCAGAGATTTATTTCTGTACCCCAGGTGTGTAAAGAACCCATGGGTTTAATGTAGGACATGAGGATTCACAGAAGGCAGAACAGTGACAGGTGATAAGGGCAGCACCAGCACGGCGTGATCTGGAGTGCATCACACATCCTTGCTGTGGTCATACCCATAATATGCTTTCCCTTCCCATCCTTCCCAATTCAAAGGATACATTTCTTTCTGGGCATCTCACAAATCACTGCTTTGGGCTATGTTTTTTAATTGTTTATAGGGCTGTAAACAAATTAAAATGCCATCATCAGTCCTGTCCAGCTTCCTATGGAATGCTTCCCCTAAGATGTCAGCAGTGCGTTCTTTCTTTTCCTCTGTGATGGTACCCCTCAGGAAAACACTTTCTCAAATAAAGTTTCCAGTTTTGCAGGCACTAAAAGAGGTGCCAGACTTGTGTGTATCCACCCAGCCAGGGTTCCTGTGCGTTCCTCTAAGGAAACAGGAAATAAATGGTGACCTGGAGATTGAATGTGTGTGGTTCCGCCCAAATGATGAAGCAGAGATTTCAAATTAGGTTTAGTGGAGATGGAGATGAAGAAAGGATGAAAGAGGGATGTAAGAAAGGAAATCCATATGCAGATGGTCTATCAGCATTTTGCTTTTTATTTGTGTTTTGGGTTGTTTGGGGTTTTTTCATTGTACTCCCTGTTCCGGAAAATCTTGACATAAATAGGTAATAAGCTGAAAAATTCATGAAGACCAACATTTATTCTCTGTTGTGATGTGAATATCTGGGCTTCAAAGAAAAAGACAGATGGGTCACAGCACAGTAGGAACCAGAGCTTGCCACAGAGAAATTAACCCACTGAAACTGAGGCAGAGAAATTAAGAGCCCAGAGAGTTGTTGACTATTTAACATCTTGGGAGACTTCCTGAAACATATTTCTCTGTGTTTTGATGACCAAGTAGAATGGGGAAAGCTCTTGTGTGCATTTAAGGATAGGTGGAAAAAAAAAAACCAACCCAGCTATAGGGACTGGGAACACCATGTGTGACTTCTGAATGACACATCTCATTCCAGCTTTCCCTACCTGCTGCCCTCAGAGAGCCATCATCACCTCCCCAGCCACTCAATTTTCTTTTTTTTTTTTTTTGTAGCAAATAATCTACCTGTAAAAAATGTATTTATTTCCATCCCATTCCTGAATTTCTGTGGACATCCCAAATAATCCCTCTTGGTGCATTTCAAAACCAAATCTCTTGGAACACCCTGGGTCTTGGAGACTGATACCCAAACCATAGCTGGTCCTCCAGGAAGAGGGATTCATGTCACCAACCTCATCACACGAGCACCTCTGAAAATCCAAGCTTAACATGCTGCTTGACTCCAGCAAAAATGCAGCCTTGTAACAGAATAAACACAAGAAAAACCTCTTAATAGCACAGAGACCTAATTCAGGGAGTAGATCTCATTATGGGAATAGCACATGTCTGTCTTACAGACCTTAAAGTATCCCACATGCTTCGCTTATTTCAGAACCTGACTCCATAAAACAAAACACTGCAGGATAATCATATTTATTTGTTTGGTTTTCCACTTTGTTCAGTTATCCTAGCTTAAATCTAAGCCAAATGTTACACTCCAAAAAACCCCATGGATATACATGTTTTTTGATTTACCAACAGAAGTAACAAAATAGGTTACAAAAGCCAAGACCAGAGGTCCTCATTTGCAACCGTTTATCCTCATGTAGTTAAAGGTCACCCACAAATTACAGACTGTGGGTTCTAGCGCCGTTTTACAGATATAAATATACATGTATATTTACAACTGCTACATACTTGTTTTCCACGGTGTGGTGCCCAATGTTTCTGCTGCAGCCTGAAAGGAAGGCTGTGCCTGGTGCTATATTTAACACACAGGATCGGTTTTCCTTGCTCATGAGTGGGATGAGGAGAGGTAACGTGGTTAAATCAGTTGTGCCCGAGACAACCAAAGGTAACTGTAGTGGTTTGTGAGCTAAATGCCTGCTCGTGTCCCACATGAAATAGAGAAACAAACATAGAAAATCATCCCATTAAGAAATTACTCACTAAAACAGAAAAAAAAAATTGCTTTTAAGTATGCCTTTTTCTTAAATGAAGGAGAAATTGCAATGACAAGCTGATTTTTTAAACAACAGGATGTCTAAATAACAATAAGATTTGTGAAGAATAGAAATGATGGAATAGTACATATATTCTCATTTATGATTCTTTAGGTATGAGCGTTTCAACATTTCTCTGCAGCTCCTGCCACTTGAAAAGCTGAAAACCTACATTCTCAGGGAAATACATGACTCAGGAAATCAACACTTTAAGAAAAACTGCAAACACTGTGGGACCAGCACTAGAACTGTGAAAGTGGGCAGAAAGCCTGTGTAAATTGATTACCCAGTACGTTTATAGGGCCAGTGAAATTATTAAGAAGTAATTTGTAGTCACCTACAAAAAAGAGATCTCAGGTTAAGCAGATGGTGTGTTAACATGCAGGGAACACTTCAGCCAGTGAGATGGAGCTTCTACATTATTTACAACTTGCCATTTAAATTAGACTTCAAAGATGACCAGACTTCTGTAGGTCTCTTCCAACCTGAAACACTCTGTGAGTTTAAGATTTTGGCCTATACGTCTCTTCAGTTGGGGGTGAGGAGGAAGACTTTTCAAAATGCAGGAAGGAAGCAATCCTGGTTGAGAAGCCAGAGGTGAGAAAAATGAGGGGTTTATGTTTAGGCTTTAAATAGTGTCCTCCCTGCAAAATATGTTTTGAAGTTTTGGCATTTTCTAAGTGGTTCTTCAAGGAAATTATACAGACCCTTCAGTTCTGTGCTGCTGGGTGAGGTTCAGCAGAGTGTTGCTCACTACTGTAAGGAACGTCACACATTCTGCACTGTTAGACTTGGTGCAGTACGTACAGGCTGATGCTGTCTCCCTTTGGATTCCTTCAGCTCCTTCCTTCCCTTAGTTTCTAGTTTTATTGCTGATCCGACTTCCCCTGAAGTCACCACAAAGTTCCTAAGTCCCTAAAGATAACTTAGGCTTTCTTGCAGACTCAACAGCCCCACATACTCCTCCAAAAATTACCAAGCCTGGCATTTCACACAAAAGATGTTTATCTCATTAAAAGCCATCCTTTATATTCCAGTTTTAAATGGATGTTTCTCACTTTGTTTTCTCCTTCTTCTCACCTTCCATCCCTGTGCAATCACAACAGCCCCAGGAGACAGAGTCGTAGAATGGTTTGGGTTGGAAGAGACCTTAAAGATCATCGAGTCCCAACTCCCTGCCATGGACAAGGACGCCTTGCAGGAGAGCTGGTTGCTCAGAGCTCCTGGGGCAGTCCCCATGAACAGGAATGGGACAGTCCCCACAGGCTCGTGCTGCTGCCTGTGCCCCAGGCTCTGCCTCACAGGGGCAGCCTGAGTGCTGTGCCAAGAGGGCACAGGGGTAAACACATGAAACTGCGCCCCAAAAGTGGGAAGTCCAAGCATGGCACACAGGGGGCAAAGAGAGAAGAAACCAACCCCTGCTTCTCTCAGCTTTCTGCTCCCTTAGAGAATCACACAAGTACAAAACCATGAAAACAATAACCCCAGCTGCAAAGGCAATGAAGCAATTTGTTAGGGAGATGACATTTTTAATGAGAAACACTTGCTGGAGGAGAACAAAAGGCCCTGTTTGGTCAGAGAGATGCTCTTGATACTCTTCTGAAGTGCATGAAAAAGTAATTTCATTTAAGCGTCATACACAGAGCAGCTGAATTTCCTGGGGCTCCAGATGTTGTCCTGTGCAGATGCTGAACAAATGGAACTCTGTCTTGATGAAATGAAAAGAAAAAAGCAAGCCTTCCTAAACCAAAACCCCTGCACCAGAGTATTTCACATCTTAAAAGAAGAAAAAGAGAGGACAAAGAAAGAGAGAGAAAACCATGCTAAGTGGGTGAAAAGAAAGTTCTTGAACCCAGCAGCATTGCCCATAGGAAAGACTGTTCTTAATCACCCGATGGATAATTGAAGGAGACGACAATCTGGATTTGCAAAATACCAAGATCTGGCTCTGTCGCCTCTTTTTCTTGGCTTTGCTCCGTTTCTCTTTGATAGCTATCTGGCTGTGATTACACCGAGTTTGTTCCCTAAGAAGGGACAGATTCTGCAAGCTTTTATTAGTCCAGAAGTTACTGGAACATTCTAGGGTGAGTGACAGATTCAGAATCAGCAGCTGCAAACCTACAATGGATATTTCTCTGTATTGACAAAGGGTAAAAGTTCCTAATTGAAATGACACAAGTTTCTTTCCTGAATTTTTGGAGAGGGCAAGGGGTTTGGTGCCTCAGTAGTAAAAGCTTTTGAAACAAGAGATCCGACCAATATCAGCTCTCACATTTATGAAGACTGATGAAGTATAATGACCTTGATATTCAGACACTTCATTCCTGAACTTTGGGGTGGGTGACAGAAATAGATGTAGATGATTCCTAGGCTTTGTAAGCCAGACAGGGCCTATACAGATCCTGATGCAAATCAGAATAGCCTTAGGCCTGCTGGCTTATACTCACGTTTTTTCCTTCCACCTTTTTAGGCTCTGAAAAAATGGACACCATTCACTCTTTCTTCTAAGGGACAAGTCTCCTTCTGACACAACCTTATCCTTCTGCTAAGTGGTAGCAGATGACAGAGTCCAAAGCACTGCACAAACACGAGAGCATTCCTGCCTCTTACACAGGCCCCCTTCCCAAGAAGGCAGTGCTGTCACAGACAGCTCTGCCTTTGAATTAAAAAAACAACAAAAAAAACCCAGTAATAAAAGCCAGGTTTGTGATGCTGGTCCATCAGCAGGTGGTACTGTGTAGTCGGTTTATAGTGAGCGAAGCGAGAATGATAATATTGTTTTAAGTTGGGATTTGGAAAGGGTGGTTAGCATCACGTCTGACACTCCCCGAAGGGCAAAACTGAAGAGTGACACACCAGAGTACACACCAGAGGAGGGGGAAGCACACAGTGGGTGTGTTAAGTAGATCTGAATAAGAATAGAGCTAAAAAAAAAATGAAAAAGGAAACAATGTAGGGCATGCAAGTTATGAGAAACTGAGGACTGACCTTTTGTTTCTCTCTGTTGAGAGGTAGAAACAGGCAGAGAGCAGCTGCTCTCCTGCTCAGAAGGAAGAAGCTGCTTCCACTAAGCCACACTAGAGACATGATCTCAAGAGTTCAGGCAAGAAGCAGATAAGGGGGTTGCAAAAGACCATTCCTTGTTATTTTTTAAAAGCAATGCATCATAGGTCAAATGAGCTAGTTTTGTCCAAATTCAGTCAAACCTAAATCTTAGATGACCTAATGTAAACATCAGCAAACCAGCCACGGAGCTGGTGGCTCACAGAGGAGCATTGTGCTTTGGAGAAACCTGCTTGAAGCAATGCAATAAAATGAATTGACCTTAGGATGGAAAAATCAATTTTTACAGAATTATTGGGTGTGATCTAATGACTGCACTGAATAACCCAAATTCCAACAATGGGTAATGCTTTCAAGCACGTTACCAGGTTTTGTTTCATGCATATGTTGCCAAAGTAATCCCTTTGCACACACAGAAAGTAGTCAGGGAAACTTTACTTCTGGTGAGCACTTAGGAGAGACTTCCACAAGCAAGCAATCTGTTACTCCATATTCTAGAGAGGTCTGCCTTAAGGCCTGCCCCCACCAGCAATCAGCAGCATACTGACAGTCTCCAAGTCTTGATTGCTAATGAGGATAAAAAAATCACTGGGGAAGAGGGAAACTAGGGATAAATAAGATATTTTGCCCTCATTTTTTCTCCAAGCACACCCTACTGCAGAGCATGCTTGAGCCATGTGGGATACAGGTTTGATCCCACAGAATTTTTGCTGCAAGAATTTTGGGGCAGGGAGCATTTTAGAATTTCCAGAGCAACAGCAAATGCTGCCAAATGAGCCCGCTAAAGGAGACAAACAGGGAGTGGTGCTGAGGGACTGGGGACTTCAGGGCAGTGAGAATATTTTTAACAGTGTCTTTTTAAAGGCGACCCTCCTATCAGGGATAACACTATTCCAGAGCAGGCACTCCTAAATCCTGCTGATGGGAGTAGACAATGCAGAATGTCACTGCAACCCCATGTTACCTCTCTCCCGTGTCGTTTTACTCAGAAATCTGAGGGTATCTTGGATCATCTGCATGGCAGATGCTGGGTCTTCATCTGACAGAGAAGCCAGGGGAAATGGGCTGTGTGCCTTTCCTCAGAACCATGGAATTATCTCTCCTAGTGCATCTCCAAGCAACAGACAGCCAGGCAAATCTTTGGTAGTGTAGCAGCACACAGGGCATCATTAAAAACAACCTGGATTCAAAATCCAAATTGTCCGTATCCATAGTTTTAGGGACTTCTTGGCCTTCTCTGCATTTCTGATATTTTCAAATAATTTAAGATTCCCCTAGGCATAAATATAAAATAATTTCTTAGAATCGTCTGGAATACCGAGCTTCCTCACAGATTGCTAAGTGAACACACTTATCCCCTCAAAAACACCGGGGAATGATGATTTCCTCATTCAGGAATCGAATGTTCATTTTCATGGGTCATTAGAGATGCATAGCTCTAAAGGTAGTCTAAACCTTTAAACTCCCCTGTCTTTTAGTAAGGGGAGAAAACCAGGAGAAAGACAAAGAGAAAGGAAATAATGAACATTTGCAAAGCCACTAATGAGCTATTGCGGGTCATTACTTTTATTTCCAATAGGAATTTAAATTACAAACTGTTTTGAGAATCACTTGCACTAGGCATTTACCTCATAATGAATGTGACTGCAATTTTTAAAAGCTGGTGTGCAGGATGGTAGAGGGGCCATAAAAAAACCCAAGTTACATATTGAATTCAGTGTACACATAATGACCATATTATTTCTAGGGAATTAACTTTTTTTTCCTCCTAACTTTCCAGACTCTGAATCATTTTCTAATAGGATCTCAACAGGCAATAGTATTAAAAATGTGTTAGATGTTAGCATCTGGGCCAGGAAAAGCATGACAATCTAATATAGAGAATCTAACTAGGGCATTCATCCAAGCCTGCCATCCATCTTTCCATTCTGTGTGGTGTCTCTCCCACTTCAGGGTACATAGATAGAGCAAGTCCTTGGAATAATGGCATTTAAATGAGGTAAAACCTACCTGACGACGTTTCCTTGCCAGGCAGGTTGCAGGTCCCAGAGAACTGATACCCAGACTGCAGTTGTCTCCCTCTCAGGGCTGCCAATTTGACCACAGGAGTCGTTTCAGTACATGGAAGCAGATTAAAACCAGCCATCTTATTCCATTAAAGGGCAAAGAGAACCCCAAAGTCCCAGCTGTCATGATCTTGACGCTTGATTTTCCCTCCACAGTGGAACTAAAATGAAACCTTTCAACAGTTCTCATGAAAACTTTCAGGAGAGAGAGACAAGCCAGAGTAATGATCTCGCTGGGTGGGTAAGATCAGCAAACTGGAACAGCCACGCTGGGGGAATTTGAAAAAAGGGGCTGATGCCATCATTTTTTACTTGAGACAGAAGATTCAGTTTCAAGATGCTCACTTATATTAAACAAATCTCATAATGACTATAAAGCAGTCTGATCTGCAAAACTCATTCTTTTCCAGTTTTTGATAAAATAGCTTCTTTATAAACATTTTTAGCCTTTTATTTTTCCTAATCCTTAACAGTGTGAGGAAAAAAAAACCCAAAATCTTTTTTTGACTAGCATGAAATTCACTGTCTAGATTTAAGATGCCCATTTATCCTCTTCCTATTTATATCAGTAGAATAAATGAGGCAAAGGTTGGGAAAAGAATAGTAAATACCTAAATGAAAAATATCTGCATCTTTCCAGTATGTCCACTTTTTCTGAGGTACCCAGGGAGGCTAAAAATTAACCAATCAGCTGCACAGTGTACAGCTGCACATCATATTTGGATGCCAGTGAGCTGGATTAAAGTCTTACCTCAGTAGGGCAGACTGCTAAGAAACTGTAGCTGTCTTTGAAGGCTTAAAATTGCCAAAGGCAACATAAAGAGAAAGAAGGAAAAGCATTTTAGGCAAATTAGCCCATTCACATGTTTTAGCTGAGGAATCTTTGCAGGAAATAAAAGAAAGCAAATTACTCAAATACACTTCCAGTGGGCTCAGTATGCAATTGCCATGTTCCCTCCCTTTGGGATAGATTTGCATAACGGAGCTGAACTGAAGTTTTGTTCAAAACCTAAAACTAAAGCTTTAGTGTTTAGAGATATTTTTTTCCCTATTCATACACACAGAATATGGTCAGAAATTGGACAGGACCTCTCTGGACATTATGTCCAGTCCCTTATCCTGCAGGTACTTATCATTTAGAAGAATTCAGAAACAATCATTTTTTTGAAAAGCCATTTTAAAAGATCAATATAACATCAAGATGCTGCCTTTTTCTAATGTGGACAGTTCCACTTTATGACAATCCACCTGCCTACATTGAAAAGCACATCTCTTGCAGTCATTAATCTATAGGGAGACACAGTGAAATGTGTGAATTTGGCAAACATTTCCCTTACATTGCTGGGCTTCACTTATAATTCGCATGTCTGCTTGGGTGAGTCCATAAATACACTAGTGCAGTTGAGCTGGGGTGCTCTAAAGTCAAAATCCATTTAAGTGAGTACATTTTGTTTTTCTCAGTACCCCATTCTAGATGGGACATCTCTGTGTTTTGAATAACTCCCGTGACCAACAGAAAGTGATTTCCGTGCTTAGTTAAGTACTGATTCAGGCAATGCCTAAACAAGACAGAATGTTTTTTATTTTTATCATTATTATTTTTTTTTGTTTTAAGCAAAAGACAAAACAAGAGGTGACAAAAGTTAAAGCTATTGAGATGGAACGGTGTTTATTTTAATTCCAAAGGAAAAAGATTTACTTCCAAGGCTTGAGTACTTGCAATGTCCTCATTAGTCAAAAGGCATAGAAACAACAGAGAGCATCTGAAATGGAAAAATGGGCTACCCAGATGTCACAGGACCTCCACTGAATTCCTACCTGTGTGTGATTATCACAGACACTAAGGTATAAAGCAGAGCAGTGCTCATTTTTATTGCAAGAGAGACTGCATGTAAGCATGTGCATTATGCTCTAGTGTGCTCCATACATTATTCACTGATATTTTTGATGTACAACTTTGCTTTTGCCATGAATATTTACCTCAAAACAACTTGTGAAGAAGCTGCTGCATAAAGTACTCAAATTACTGGGAATCCCAGGAAACATCAAACATTCATTTCTGCATTGTGTTGAGAGTATTTTCAGAAAACTCCAATTTTGGCCTGATATTCTCATCTGAAAACATTCAGGCTCATAACATTTCATGAGAACATTCACAAAGGGCTGCTTTGAGGGAAAAATAACCAGAAAATGAGCAATAGAAACTTCATTTTGGCTTTAATTATAGTCATTATTGCAGATCAAGGGATATTAAAGTAGTCCACTGCAGATGAACTCACATATATTGAATCAGATGTTCGAAGTGAAATATTTCATTGGCAAGTTGCTCATAACTCCTTATTGTTGCACCACAGGGCAAGCCAGTCAGTAAGACAAAAATCGATTAAAAACACTTTCTAAAGTTTTCACTCTGGGAGTAAAGAAGAGCCCTAATTTTCTTATATTAATTTTTTATAAATACAGACAGAAGACTTCTCCCTAGACATTTGCTAAGGTGGGGGTGAGTTTCTCTACAGAACATCTCGGGAGTGTGATGCTGTGTTCACACTTCTGGCCAGGAGGGGAGGAAAGGAAAAAAAAATGGGTCTGAACAACTTTTTATACCTCCTAAACTATGCAGGACTTGTACAACTGGAAAGTAGAACAAAATCCTACAGCAGAGAAGTAAAGATCTTCTCATTGGAATCTCTCTACTAAACATCTCTTACAGGAGGAAAATGCTCATTCTCACAGATTCCTCTGTGGTGATTTATAGGATTTATCTCCCAGCTGAGAAATCCCATAGCAGAATAAAGCATTGCTTGATCAAATTTCTTCATCAAATGGTCAAAAATCAAAGATCTGGCTCTTAGAACCCCTCTCAAATTTAGATTTCATTACCAGTGCGGAAGACTTAGACAAAACCGTGGGCCTTGTTCACACATTTTTCTATAATTAGGTTACCTGCCCCCACAAAGAGATCCTTGCACAGTGAACATTTGTAGAAAGACAAAGATGAGCAATGGAAACCACTTCCACCCCTGGAAAATGACATATCTTATTTTAAATTGTCTCTTACAAACTTCAATACAGGAGCAGTAGATCACAGTTAAGTAGGTAAGTTTGGGATAAGGGAATGAGTTGCTGACATACATGAGAATTTAAAGGCAAACAACCTGCTTGAGAAGTTTGCTCTGCAGGGAGGGTGCAAAAGATAAGACCAGAGCAAGAAGTGTGGAAGGTTGTTTTAGGCGATTGAAATAGCCAAAGCAAGTCCTTCAGGCAGCATGAGCAGTCAGACCGAGCAATCTGAGAAGGTAAATACAAAAAATGTTGTATTTTCTGTCCTTCTGTGGCTGCCTTGCTGATGTGATTTTGCATGTTTACTGTCATGCCCAAGCACATGTGGAGTGCACGCAGAGACAAAGAGGAGGAGAGAGAGGCAGTAGGAAATCAAACAAAAGTCCTACAAAAAGAAAGTCTGGAGTAGAAATAAGATGAAAGCCCCATTCTGTTATCACAGGGCCAGATGTGGCAAGGCAATGTATCTAGAAACAGTGTGGGTCTCAGATGGTGTTTATGTGTCCATCTCTGTTTATGCTGGTGATATATTACCTTTATTACTGCATTCATGTGCCTCCACTGCACCCACAGTGCAGCCTCTGAGCTATAGTGCAAACCTGAGTAATTACATTAATTTATCACACACACCTTTGGCTGCCTCAGCACCTCCTCCCTCCTGAATTATCTTAGCCTTCCAAACAACACTTTGTATTAGAAAATTATAAAGTGTTTAAGAGGGAGGAAACCAGTAGGGTTCTATAAAATCTGAATAAGGTATTACAAAATATAGTCTGAAAAGATATTGGCTCCTTCCTTCTTCTCTTACAGTGCAAATCAAGAGTAACACCAGTGTAGTTCCACTATTGCTCTATAAGAGGACAACACCACAGGTCATACCCAAGAACCACAGGGTGAAATTGCCTCCAGCACTAATAAAGCTTAATATTTCTTGCAAAATTATTAACCCTAATTAGGGTCATTATAGCTCCTTAGCACTTGTACCTCACTCACTCACTTATGTATTAAAAGCAGTCCAGTTTTTGTCATCACTGTTGCTGTCCAGAGGTTACTACAGGACATCTCTGTTGATGAACTCCATTAATTTTTACAGCCAAAGTTAATCGTCGTTTTTTCTGTTCCCTACAATGAGATGAAAAAGTGAGCTAATAAAACTCTCATAATAGAAAATCCCACTCCAAGCAGATCAGTCCTTACCACTTGCAACATCTAAGGACAGACAACAAATAGCTTTTACTTTGGTGGAGTTTAGGCAGTGGAAGCCACAAGTAACTAGAATGCTACACCAGGAAGGACAGATAAAATCTGGTATTTTCAAGTGTCCACCCTGGACCCCCACTACCTCTTTTGTGTGGCTGCTGATACTCACAGCATCCCCAAGGGACAGGACAATTAAATAGGTTTTGCTATTTAATTTCACATCTGCACCACAGAGGCTTCCTGGACACTGGCAGCAAGAAAACAGCATCTTTTGGGTTGGGAATCCTCATCTTCTGTGGCTTTCCTTCCACACCCAACAGTTGAATGAGATTTTCCAGTCGTCCCCCATCTCACAGAGACATCAGCACACCTGCAGAATGATGGCTTTCACCTTTGTAAGTCACTGATTCTGGTGAAGGTCTCAGGCTGTTCAAAGCCATTCTGTTAATAAGGTAGCATTGGGTTGATACATCTACACACACAAATCCCAAAGAGATTGCTGGGTGCAAGGGGGAACAATTCATCTGTTCCTCTGATTGCAAAATTACCTACAGATTCTTAGACCTGCTTTAAATGTTCAGGCCACCTTCCATACAGATACATCCTAAATTTCATTTTCTTCTGGATCGATATAAATTCCCAAAAATCTATAATTCTGCCTGTAGCGTTCTCTCACTGATCAACTTAATATTTTACACTCCAAAAATCAAATAAGAAACTTCCACAGACATCATTATCATTTTCCTCCTTTTCCAAATATAACATCTCTCCTTCATCCCTTTTGGAAAGTCTTTTTATCTCCTCTTAACAGTCATGAATGCAAACACAGAGAGAGGCTGGTTCAACTCTCTGTGCTCATGCCAGTTGAATTCATCCCACTTTTAAAGAAATTTAATTCCACTTTTAAAGAAGTTTAATCCTACTTTTAAAGAAGTTACTTCTACTGGTCTCTATCTGCTTCAAGGTTACGTGACTGAAATCCTGAGATCAGAACCAGACACAGGAGCAGCTTACTCAGCAAAGCAAGTGAACTATTTTATTATAAATCAAATCTAACAGAGAATGTGATTAGGTATCTAGTTTTATATCACACAGCAGGAAAGAAGATTGAATAGTATGGATTTTTGCATCTGAAATACACTGATAATTCAAAAGACTTTGGGTTCTGATGCTGGGCATGTTTCTGTATAATTTACCTTAATCTGGCAGTCTCAGTATAAGATAAAATTAAGTCAGCCTAAGATCTTGTGATTTCCATCATCTTCAAGGGGAGATAGGGGCTGTTTAAGCTACTGGTGACAACTTGACAGCTCAGAGACAAGCAGACACTTGGTTTAACATCAGTGCACAGGGGTCTGCCTCAGCTGATGCTCAGGGTCACCCACACAGCATCACCCCATCCGGGAGATTCCTCTCTGGGGACTTCTAAAAGAGAGGTGCTGGGGCCAGCTCAGCTGTCAGTGGGAAAATGCTCCCATGGGAGAAGCAGACAGGGCAGAACTATCAGCCTTGGAGGCCTGCAGGAGACTGAGTTCTGCTTTGGGTACCACATGCAAATACAGGTTCATGAAAACAGGAGGGTTGTCTCAGTGGTGGCACTACAGGGTGGCTCTCAGTGCTAACTACAACAGACCTTTCAAAAACATAAACTTTTAGCATCTAAACATTTCTAATCTTGAATAGTAACTTTCAAAGCTGATCAGACCGAGCCAAGAAGTTGTTTGATGCCTGAAACACCTGGCAAAAAAATCTCTGCACCGCCATTTGGTCATCATATTCAGGATGTTTCTCCCCTCTTCTGATCCTGTTTAGTCATTAAACAAGAGAAATGCCCCCAGTGATGCCATCACACCATCACAACGTGCTGCTGGATAAAACCTGGCCTCACAAATTCTAAGAAATCAATTTTGCACAAATGAATCCTGCCCCCGGTACCTTTGATATGCAGAATTTGTACGTAGCAGAGGGGAAGTCTGGCAGTGAATTCCTATTGCTTAAGATCTGATCCTGAAGCACAAATGAAAGCCTTGAGATTAGAAAAACGCATTTGCTTCTGGGAAATACTCTACATGCACAAACGTGTTCAGAGACAGCTTTTCCTAGCACAGGATTGTGATCTCTATCTGCAGCCCTTTGTTCAGAAGCAGAAAAAGGAGGGAAGAGTGGAGAGATC
Organism: Donacobius atricapilla; assembly: GCA_013397315.1. NCBI lineage: Eukaryota > Metazoa > Chordata > Aves > Passeriformes > Mimidae > Donacobius > Donacobius atricapilla. The sequence continues at coordinate 265,182 of WBMY01000780.1, forward strand.
TGGGTAAGAGGCTTCAAAATTATACAGCTCCAAAGCTTTCATAACTTGCTCCCACTCTTGCATAGGCAGGAAGCAATTCTCCAAATAAGCCCTCAGAAATCATTTCTTCATTTAATTAAAATCTGTTATGATCCACATAACCCAAGAATAGCAGATGACAGAGCATTACTGTCCACCCGATTTAGTGTATAAGCAGAAGTGGATCAAAAGACAGTTCAAGTGAAGATTTCTAAATACAGAGACACGCCCAGGTACTACCAGATGATTCCTAAAGGTTGATTTAATCAGGGCTGACACTTTTTTAGGGACTCAGTCAACCTTTCTTAAGTGATACAAAATAAATGGGGGCAAAACTCTCATATTAATCTGAAACTGAACTCATCGGCTTTATGAAAGATGACATCTGCATATGAGAAAATTACACATGGGTGATCAAAGTTTCTCTCTGACATGATCTATTTCACATTTATACATTTGAGGATTTGATGTTTGCCAGCAGACACACATTCCTCATACATACTGGGCACACTCCGCAAGGCCCATCCTGGAAACATGCTCTGCAGACTCCAGGCCTGAACCTCCTGCTGCTGCATGGCCTGGGGAGCAGGATTTGGTGAGGGAAGTGCTCACGTTTGCTTCGTGACCGTGTCCATCAAAGTGTGCATGCAGATCAGAGCCACTCTGATGTTTACACAGGGCTCAAGTGCAGCATTCCCCCTGCAGTTCACCTCCTCCAGGGTGACAGAACAGCAACAAACTCAAACTGTTGCCTGCAGAGGTTTATATTCACGAAACAGTGGCCAACTACTTTGAATTGATGTGAGCCTCCCAGTGCCGGTGAAGATATTTAAGCAACCAAACCGCTGCAGCCAGGAATTACAGCTATTTTCCTTACCCTGGGGACAATTAGCTCCCATTAGCTGAGCAGGATCTCAGGGAGCAAGCAAGTTGAAAAGGAAGTTAGGAAAGGTTGTCCCGTGATGATAGGATTGATCTGTCTCTTAGGGCATGGTGTCCCCAGCAATGCACAGAGCTCATCCCAAATTCCAAGTGCCAGAAAGACACAGAAAGGAAAACACCTGGATCTATCCCGATCCTCCTGAGCAGGCACCAAAAGTCTTTCCAGCATCTTGATCCTATATTCTGAACAGCCTCAGGAAACACACGCAGAATCTGAGAAATCTCCCAATATCCGGCCATCCACAGGCACAAGACAGAAGCATCCTGATGAAACACACTCAAACTGGTCTTTCCAAAGTGTGCACAGGCACAGATGTTTTGAGAAATATGTCCTGCACTGGGAAAGTTGTTTCATCTGCCTTCAGTATCACTGGATCCAGAATTACTTCCATGTTATTTTCTTAGACCAAGACTTAAGGGAGAAATAGAAGGGAAGGGAAGAGAGGGGAGGGTAACAATCTCCCTGTTAAATCCACCTCATGTGCGAGCACATAAAGCCAGAGGAGTTTGCTGCCTCATGCTGTGAGTGTACGTCTCAGCTGTTGGCAGTGGAACAAAACCCTGGGAGCAGTCTGGAGGCATTCATATGTTTTGCTGCTTGCTTTGGCTACTGTCAAAGCAGCCTAGGCCCTGTGTGCTCTTTGCAGGAATATGTTTGCATGGCATTTTTCTGAAGAAGTTCACAATTAAAATACCTGCCATTTAGACTCCTACACCCCCTACTTTAAAACAAACAAACAAAAAAGTTATTAAAAGAGCTGATTTTTACATTTTTCAAATAACAATGGCAGCCTTATCCATAAGAAAAAAATCAAAACTACTGTTTAAAATGTGGGGTTTTTTAGACTATCCTCTGCATGCCTAATTTTTTATTCATCACAGCACATACTCTCCTCTGTGAGAACTTACTAGGACATAAAATATATTCAGACTTTGGCTGCTGCCTAAGGAAGGTCTGAAAGCCCTCAGAGCTCTACCAAGGCCATGCATTTGACACGGGAAGGAGGCAGCACACCTGAACCAGCAGGAAGGGGACAGTTCTTTTAGAAGTTACAGGGCAGCAGCAGATGGCTGTGGGGCATCAACCCAGCGCTCACTCTGCCTCTGAAGCTAATTTAGAAGCCTCCAGTGATTTCTCTGCTGCCTTGGCTGGGCAGCCCCTGGTGTATTTTGAAGTTGTACTTTGACTTTTGGCACCACACAGAACACATTTTGTTCCAGCTCTCCAAAGTGCCTGGATTGGAAGTGGAGCTGTGATCAGCTGCTAAATTACCCTCAGTGCCTGACACTGCCACTCCAGACTTTGTCTTGGCAGTTCAGGGTTAGGAATGGTCACCAGTTATCTGAGTTAGATCCCCTCTGGGATGAGGGCTGAGGACAGTGGGAGCACATGGAGAGGGAGGACTTTAACCATGAACCAAATCACAGCCTTGACCATGAGCCAGTGGCTCTGATGAGCTGTCCCAAAAGGGGCAGTAGAAAGGAAGCAAATCAAGAGTACATCACTTTGGTAATTTCCATCATCACTAAGATCAATTTACACCTGAAATGACAGGAATTAAGTTTTCCTGCTGCTATTCCCCCCGTAGATCAGAAAGAGCTGTTAAAACGTCCCCATGACTCCAAATCCAGTTTCTCTCAGTCCTATTCATTACTGCAACTCTTCAAGTTTGCTCCTGGTTCCACTGGCTCAGACTTTCTCCTAGTGCTGTAAGAAGACCTGATGTATGACATAAAGGGCAAAGGAGATGAATTTGATTGTTCTGGGTCTTAGCTCACGGTCTGATTGAAATATGAGGCATTATCTACTTTTCCCTTTCATCAGAGGAGCCTGAAACCACTAGCTCTGAAATGAACCTCTTTGAGGCTCTCTGATAATGCACTTCAGCAAGTATTTCACAATCAAAATGAGCCTTGGTATTTCTGCAAGAGGCCAGAATCATGCCAGCACATCTGCTTAGGCTGCATAACTGACTCATTTGGCCAAGTCCTGCTGCCTCTGTTTCCCTTTCCTAATAAAACAAGGATAAAAATTAAACCCTCAGTAGACTGAAGTTCTCATCCCAGTTCCAAATATTTTTCCTCCATTTTTTAAATGGCGTTCAAGAAAGGAGAATGCTTCGGTTTTCTTCACTGCTGTCCTTTTCATCTGTTGTTCATCACAAAACAGATTGAGGGATTTTATTGATACTGATATATGTCTGATCTCTACATGTCAAAAACTAAGGCAGAAAAGCATTTTGGAATGTGAAAAATACAGGAAATAAGGAGGGAATGGAACGGAAGGAAAATTCTACATGAAATGGAGTTTATTGAGAAAAATGCTGAGAGAACTCATCCTAAGCTTGAGATAACAATTGCATTAAATAAAATAAAGTGGCCTTTGCAAGGGGAATACAATGAGGAACACTCTAGGATCTTTCCTAAGGTGTAAGCTATTTAGGAAAAGGAGTGGAAGATACCACTCAATGAAACAGGTAGGAGAATATATTAAAAGGACTTGTAACAGAGTTTGAATTTAATTAGATCATGGCTGGTGGGCACTTGCCCTTCGTCTGCATGGTGCCTTGGTTTTAACTCTCTCTGGAAGGCAGAGAGTAGGGAAAATGGATTGGGTAGGTTGTCTTTAAGGTATAGAGCAGAAAGAGCAATGTCATCTGTAAAAAAAATCAGAAGTGCAACAATGGCAAGACTGTCTTTGTTTCCCCAAATCTCTTGAAGCTGTGGTGTGTTTTACACATTAACCTCTCCATCCCATGGGCAGCACAGGGCCAGATGATGCTGAGGTGATAGGTCACTGAGGCAATAAAGCTATGCCTTATTAATGTCTGTGCTCCTAAAAACGCACCCCCAAATTCCTTCCAGATATTCAACCGCGTGATGGAAGTTTTATTTGTGGGTTAAACCATAGAGCAAACAGCAACCCTCCTGCCCTCTTAAATCATGCAGCCTCCTTGGAATGACTAAAATTCCCTCTGAGTTGCATTACCCAGAGTTTGTAAATGTCTGGAAGGCATAAACCACTAATGCATGTAATTTTTCTTTTCTCTCCCACCACCTCTCCTGCTTTCCCACACAGATTGCTGCTTTTTCCCAACCACTTCAAGAATGGGATATATTTCTGTCTCAAACCCCATGCACTATCTCTCCTGATCCAGGGAGTCAGATTTCACTGATATTCAAAGCATGCTTCCTCGCTGAACAAATTGGCCATTCCTCCATTCCTTTTCCCCTGCAAGGGGCTGTCTGCTCACAAACCAGGTGTGACTCCGAATGGGCACCCCCAGGGCTTCCTTCAGGGAGGGTTGGAAGGCCTTGAAGAGAAGTTATTGATTGACTACAGGCAAGAGCAAGTACCTCGATGCACGTGCAGTGCACAGCACTGGGTCACTCACCAATTCTTTGGATCCTATCCTTGGATGAGGTTCCCATGCAAAGCTGGCTCTGCCTCTTCCCACAGCTCTCCGCAGGCTTCCTTCTGCCCAGCACTGAAGGTTTTTTTCCTGCAGAAGACACGTGTTAAGCCACAACAAACCTGTTTAGCAGTTCTATTCTGCTCCCCATCACTCCTGCCAGGTTCATTTTGCATAATGTCTAGCACTGGTTCCCAAGGATATTTTTCACATACAAGGAGCTTCTATCCCCTCTGAACACTCTCAAGTTATTAGCATATTCAGAAAGCACTTATTTCTGTACTTTTCTTTCAAAGTGAGGCACTCAAAAGCCTCAAACACCAAAGCCAAGGTGATCTGGGCCACTTCACATTTAATTTTGTGTCTCTCCAGCTCACTAAGATGACATGCTCTGTATCAAAAATGTATTGCTTGGGTTTGAGCACTTGGATTAATTTTTATGCATAAGCTTTACCTGGATCTCTCTCAAAAATAATTTTACAGTCATCCTGGGGAGGAGCTTAGCATGAGCTCAGGCTTTGCTTCTCATCCTTTCTTAATGCAAACTCTGATACATCTCAGGCCTGTGTGCACCCAAGGCCTTCTCTCTGAGTCACCAAATCCCTGCTCCATGCAAAAGTTATTCACAACCATCACTAAAATCACTCTCACCTGTGAACAGCTAAGAATTTGGGCATAAAATACCTCTGGTAAAAAGCCAAGGGAGAAAAATTATCCGTCTCCTCTCACTTTTCTACTCAGAGTGATGGCAATAATAAAGTAACAATGTTTTTTGTAAATCTGCATGACACCCTAGCTGTCTCAGCTACTTATCCTTGAAATTTAAAATCCCACATTATATTCTGTTCCAGGCTTAACCTCCAGAAACCTCTGTAACAAGAAGTGGACTTTTCTTGACTTCTTGTGGTGTTTACACCTCTGAACAGTGATGACTATTAAGTTGGCAACATCTCCAAGAGTCAAAAACAGACTAATCACTTAACATACACAGACAGGCTGAATTCAATAAGGGTATGAAAATCAACTTGTTTTTCAAAAACATTGACAAGTCAAAACTTCTTCCATTTATGAAACTAATTCAGAAATGTTAAAACAGCAGGGAGGTTCGGACAGCTTCTGGTTGAGACAGAAATATACAATTTTGGCAGTGATTTCCAAAAAAGACAAAGATGATACTAAAGGTGGGTGAGGTAGGAAATGCAACCCAAGATTTCTGATGCTGAAGTAGTTTGATATAAATGTACTCAGTGAATCTCTCAGGAGGTTGTGTTCAGCATGTGCTTCTTTGCTCCTGACCCTTTTTTCCCATCTTCTCATGGTCAGTGATTTGTGACTACACGTTACAGAGTTGGCTTTGAACCTCAAAACCCCATCCTTAAGATTTTGGTTCTTGTTTACTTCAAAGGCAGGAACTATGCACAGCACTGCAGCTCCTGCCTTGGATCTCACATGTCTCCACTACCAGGTGACAAATACCTGTGTGCCAAAAAGCTTCTATGTGTGTTTTCACATCTGGGACTCCTGTAGTGGATAAATAAAGACTGAAGTGGCAGAACTAGTTTTGCATGAAGTCAGTAAATAGGCCTGATTTGGTATATGCTAACAAATCTCTGCTCCATTCATTTCCTCCTCCTTCCTTCTGTTAAGAGGATGCCTCCCTCCTTGGGCTCTTTTTCTGAATTATTATCCTTACTTTTTAAACAAGTGAGGATACTTCTCAACCCCGTGTATTGAACCTCTGATCATTGCAACTAATCACTTAATCATGGGTTGGTTGGAGACACCAGGCATTCCAAGTGAGCTTTTCCAGGTACCAGGCAATCAAACCCCGCCCGATATCCCAACTGTGCTCAGCTGGATGGAGCAAACTCCGGTGGGTTTGGCAGGTCAGCTGCTCCCACCACCCACACCTGCACACCCCTGTTGGTGCCTTTTTCCCCAAGCAGCTCTTCCTTCTCCCCTCCGTGTCCCACCCACTGTGGCAGCTGGGCCAGGAGGGGAATTTGTAGTTCAACAGTTCAAAAGAAAGCTCGTTCATCCTGCACCAAAAAAAACCTGTCAGGGGCACGGCTGCCGTGTTCTGACTTGCCTGGAGTGAGCAGGATGCTCCAGCCCTGAGCTCCCATGTGAGCACACATGTGGAACCCTCCTGCTGCCAGTGCCTGGCATCCCAGGGCTTTAGCTGGCTCTTCAGCCTGCAGATGAGTAGGATTCTCTGCTGACATCTGAAGGGACTTGGTGCTGCCAGGCAGCTGGGAGCCAAGACATCAAAAAATCCACCCTCTCAGCTTTTCCAAAGCAACACAATAATACCATGCAGGCTCCATGGCTACATAAAGCTCCAGTGAATGTGGTACAAGAAACAAAATGAAAGCAAAGGCCTTCAGCTTTAAAAGCACCTCAAACAATGTAAGGACTTATTTTTCCTGTTATATTATTTTTATGACTGTTTTTATTCTCCTTACAAACTACTCAGCATTCAGGCGATATTAAAAGCACCTGAACATTAAACATTCAAAAGGACACAGCCAACACTCGAAACTTTTTTCCTTCCCTTTTATCTACACCTATGAAAAAAAAAAAAAAAAGGCAGAATGAAAACACAAGTTAATATTCCTGGAAAACTAAAAAAAAAAATGAGCTTTTCTGACTCCCAGCTGCCTTTCCACACAGCCACAAAAATGTACTCCCTGAAGTCCTGCTGACACTATCTGTTGATTATGCTGCATAGGGATTACCTGACCTGATAAAGCTGGGTTTCTTCCCCTCCTAGTGGGGTAATGTTCCTTTCCTGATTAAAACAAAGTTTTTCAAAAGAAGCACAACAAAGGTTGCAAAAATTTGGATGCTATATTCCCTTACAGAGCATGGAAAATAATGAGGATATATAAATGGAAAGTCATTCTTTCCTTCTATTTCCTTGCAAATCACCTCTATCTGTTGCCAGCTCAGCATTTCAGCTGGCAAGCAGACAAAAACCTGTCCAAGGAACTGTGATACCCTGGTCCCAAAGTCACTTGGGCCATTTTCCCCAGGAGGTTCAGGCATTAATCTAAGGTCAGACACATCCTGTGTGAAACAAATACAGGAAAGTTGGAATCTTGCCTACTTCCTCCTCACTAACCATGGTTTGGAAAGAAATATAATTAAAACTAAGGGAAGAAGCTAATTCAGCTGTATTGTTAAATGTGATGGTGCTTGTATAGTGCTCAGCATTGTGCTGATCCATTGCTGCTCCCTCCAAAGGACACTCTCCCTCCATCTTTACAAGCCCATGGGGAAAACCAGAGGCTCAGGGATGGTGACAAATCAGACTGAATCGAGCTTGTGTTTATTATGTCCTCATTTTACCCACTGCCTAATCTGTAATTAATATCTGTAAAATGTTTTGAACTTTCCTTTTTTCTTATCTCAGCCGTGGCGCAGCCCCTGGATGTGATGAGTTGAAGCAACCCCCTGGAGGGATTTGGGCTGGCAAAAGGGAGGAATCTCTACCTGCTTATCATTTTTGTTTGGCAGGAATACAAATGATCGTAGCCAAGCACTGCTTGCAATCTTTAATATTAATGTGGTTTATTTTGGTCAGCGGGGTGAGTCTATTCAGTTGTGGTTCAGATCAAGCTGTGATTTTCCAAAGTGACTGACCAAGTTTCTCTCAGCAGTTTGCTTCTGCAATGATAAGTACATGGCTGTGTAACCCGAGAAACTTCAGGGAGGTATGAGGAAGGGTTTATGAACCAAACCAATCTGAGGCAGTGCTGCTCTTGGCAGTGTCAAAATGCGACCCATGTGCCTGGTTTTATTCCTTGTTATGTCCACAAATTCCCTTCTGTGGGGACTATAAAGCAAAAACCAACATTTTAATTTGTGACAAACAGTTACACAAAGTAATTTATGGTGAAAAGATCCAAAGTAACTCAGCACCAGCCCTATTCCAAATTTTTATATTTTATTTCTACTATCTGTAATTACAGGCATGAAATCCAGGTAATACGTGGGTTATATTTTCTGCTAAGAAAATGATGTCTATAATTACAGGCACATGTTCAGCTGAGATACGGTGGTATCCAGTGCTTCCACAAAGATGATAATTGTCAACCTTTGCACTGTAATTAAGTCTAAATGGGAATCCTAATCATTTTCCAAATGAGCAAACAGTAAGCCTATCTTGATTGACTCTGTTGTGGCAATGAATGAAACTGATTTACTCTATGAGTTAATTAAGTTTTATGAAATCCCATGCCCCCCCCTCCTCAAAACCCACATTGTCAGCAAATATTTGAGCTAATTAGTTCTGTATTGTTTTAGTGCTGTGTGATAGTATTACCTGCATTATCCCATTAGAGACCTTGGTTCTCTGCAACCTTGATTTCAAATTTTCCCCCTTGGAGCAACTCCTCTGCCTTTGATTCACCTGTTCCTTGGGTTCATGGCCTTCTTTTGCCTTTGAGGCTCATGATTTCAGCAGGGCTCAGGAACAGAAGAGAATGCTGTGCCCTTTGGTGCTCAGCTTTCCTAACAAATGCTCTTTATGCCCCTAACCGTGACCTAACAGGCTCGGTGTAAGTGATCACATCTCACAGGCTTTCTGTGCACTCCCATTCATGTGGGATACCTTTTCCTATCAAATGCCAGCGCAGGCAGCCCAGCAGGACTCTGCTTATCATGGACCGTAGGGGGAGGCAATGTGGATGGCTGGAGGCAATGTGTCATCCCAGGTAGGATGTTAGGCTACATGAGCCAGCCAGAACCAATGGAACCTGCCCTTCCCCTCTGTTCCCACATTAAACACAACATAATTGTGTTGGAATCGTCCAAAACTTGTGTGGATGTGGCACCTGGGGATGTGGTTTGGTGGTGTTGGGCTACCAGCTGGACTCAACGATCTCCAAGATGTTTTCCAACTGTAAAGATTCTATCATTCCATATCATTACATCAACTGCAGGCAAAGAGGCCATTTGAAGCCTCAGGTTGATTTGCTCCATACCTAGCAATTACCATGTAACTGTGCAAAAGAGTCAAGAAATTCTTCCACGTCACATCCTCCGTCTCCCAAGAAAGCCACAGGTAGATATGGGTTCAGGTAGAGGTTGGTAGGAGCTGCCACGGCTGGGGATGGAGAAGAAGGGGAATTTTGGAAGCCCTCATCAGCCAGTACAGCACAGGCACACTGAGGCAGTATGTATACACTGATTTACTATCTGTGAGGACCAGGTTTTGTTTCCCACTATCTCTGCTCCCCTTGCTTCCTCCCCCCAGTTTTCCTAGAACATATTTATTCTTGCTTTCATGAAGGACTTGAACTGCAGAATAAATGCAGAGCAAAATGTTTCCAATGCACTTGCTCAAATATAAAGATTTGTGCAATTTAGTGGAAAAAATCACAGAGCTAAAAAAATATATGTGCTTCCTGTGGCAAGAGCACCTGAAAGGCAATGAAATTCCATTACCTGAAACAAGCCCATAAACAGCATTACATAGCAGCCACTTGTCAGTGCTGGATGCTGTTTGTGGGAAGCCACTAATTGCAGCTTTCATAAAACGGTTTGACTCCCTTCCAGGCTGATGCACAGAGCATTCCAAGTGGGTGATTTAGGAGCTGCAGAAAGCCAAATGCCCCAGCCACGGGGGAAAGCTGCCACTTTCAGGAGAGCTCCCCAGCTGAGCAAGGTGTTGGCCACTTCCTGCCAACTGCCTTCCATCCTGTCAGTGTCTCCTCCTCCAGCAGGGCCACCCGAAAAATCAGGGATCTGTGGGAGCAGGAATAGGCAGCAAGGGGCAGCCTGTGTATCCAGCAGATTCCTGGGATTTAATATTATGGGAGAAATAGGCAGAAAGACTGAATGCCATCCATTTACCTAAACAGAGACAATTAATGTCTCTTCAGATGTGATTCTCAAGAGTTTGTGCTCCTAGCACAGAGACTACTGGACCTAAAGAGACATCCTCCTTCCCGGAAAGACAGCTGGAGATCAGGAGGGGCACGGCGAGCATCCCAAGAAGTTTGGGATGGTTAGGCAACACTCATGGCACAAATTATTTCCCATGGCCCTACAATGAGCCCGCAGCAGAAGTTGCTTTTCCACTGTAATGCTTTAGCAAAAGACCTTTCTTCCTAATTACCTTTCTCTTCTTATGTAACCTGGGCTCCCTCGGAGAACAAATACGGGAAATGAAATTTAAGTCAAATGCATCATCTTCATTCTGAATCCAAAACACACAGGCCTCACCTCTGACCCCAGGATTGCTTCATACCTTGCCCCCTGAATCTGTAGGGATGACACAATAGGACATGCTTGATTGACAGGTGGGAAAGCTGCCATGCAGCAGCGTGATTCATCTATCCTTTCAGAGCAGGCACAGAAGACAATCTGCTGATGTTTGGATAGTTTGCATGTTCTTATCTCAGTGGAACTTGTTCACACAAGCAAGGTTTGATTATTATGTTATCTTAAGCCTTGCCCTATACTTGTCCTAGTAGCTGAAAACAAGTTATTTTAGCCAAAGGCTCAAAAATTCTCACCCTTTTTTAAAAAATAAAAATAAACTGATCAGTGAATTAAAAAAAAGAAAGAGAGAGAGAGACAGAAAAAAAAGAAATAAAAAGGAAGAGAAAAAAACAACGGTATTTTCAGTGGCTCATGAGCTGGAAAAACAACATTTTTTAATGAGGGGAAAAAAAAAGATTAAGGCCACTCAGCAGCTGAAAAAGCAAGCACTTATTAAACCAAAATATTTAATGTTCACAGTCGTTCAATGGTTGGAAAAGCATGTTCTAATGACCATGTTTAATAATGTTTAGAGCCACCCAGGGCCATGAAAAGCAACTTCTTGCCTAACTTTACAGAGCTGCTGATCCTAATAAATAACATGCATGTTGAATCCCTGTGTAGTGAATCAGATTCCCTGGCTTTTCTGGGGAGAAAAGGGTTAAAAACCTGAAGTAGAAGATGCCCCTCTACTTTAGGGTACCTGCTGGAGAGAGGAGGGAAGGAAGCAAGTGCTGCAGAAAGAAGCTGGGATTTTTGCTATTCTTCCAGTGTGGAATATCCAGGATCACCACATTGTCTCCAAGTGAGAAACTGTTGAATAAATGTAGATTTTCTGCTGCCAGGTTTGTGGTACTGCAGACACCCCTCGTGTTTTCATAAACTGGGAGCACTTGGGATCGCAACTGGGCAAAAGAGGCCAGGGACAGATTTTTATCTGTGCTTCCAAGGAACCTATAACATAAAATCCTTCAGTTTGATAATCTAATGGCTTGTCCTGAGGCAGAGTCACAGGTTCATTCAAATTTCATCATATTGGCACAGAGAATATTTCCTGGGGAATGGTCCTGCTTTAGCTGCTTCTTACTCAGAAACAGCCTCTACACACTGAAAACAGTCTTAATTCTGCTGCTCTGAGAAAATACTCAGGGTTTGGTCCTAGGAGAGCTGAGGTGTTGTGAACCTCTGAGCCTTTCAGCAGCATGACTGCTCTGCATTCGAAACAGTGCTGCAATTTGTTGTCAATATTTCACACTCCTCTAATTTTCATTTGTGGAAAATGAACGCCCAGAGCCATCTCACCTTGTTGACGGGGATGCAGAGAGCCATTCTCATCCCTCTGGGCATCTGGAGCCTTTCCAGCAGCTCAGCGTGGTACCTGCAGAGCAATTTGTCTTAGCAGAAATATTTTGCCATTTAAAGCCACTAAGTGGCAGGGAAAAGCAAGTCCTGAAATATGCGTTGTGCTTAGCGCCGGTTCATGCTGAGGATTTTAAATGCAATGCAGAAACCCCTCCCAGAGCCCACCAGGCTGCTGCTGCTCAGAGCACCCTTTCCACCAGCAGGAAGAGGAGAAATCAATGCATGTTAATCAAGGTATCAGATGGGAGGGAGATCTATCAACAAACAGAAATAGGACCGGACCGCTGGCATCTGGCCAAGGCTCTGTGCAAATAAAAACACAGCCGAGGATCCCAGCACGGCACCAGGGTAACAATCAGCTGCAGGGTTTCAGCTCATGCTTGCAGGAGCCTGGGGTGCCCACCCCACCCCACCTCAAGGACCTGCCCCGAGCTCAGCCTGTAACTGAGATGATGGCAAGAATTGCTTTGAACATCTGACTTCAGCTGCCCCAAAGGAGCTGACATTTCCTGGGCAAAGCCGGAGGCTTCAGCTGATTAATTTCGGGGGGCACCCATTTGCAGTGTCCCAGGTCACAGCAGCGACCTCCAGCTGAAAGAAGGTTTCCATTAAGGACACACTAACCTGAATGCTTGCAGTGGCACAGCCTCGCCCTCCAGCCCCGGTGACACAGGCTTTTATTCAGAGGGAAAACACACTGGTTCCTTTTCCCATGCTGAAACGCTGGCTTTGTGTTCCCAGCTAAAAGGCACGTGCAGCTTCGGCTGAAATGGCAGAAAAGCCATTTCTGTGAAGAGACAGCAAGTCACGTGAATGTAGTCAGAAACGGGGGCACCCCCATGGCAGGATTTGGGGTTCCAGGGCTGGAGAAGAGGGACACAATAAATCAGCAGGTGTGCAGCTGAGTGAAGCTTTTAGGGTGCAGCACCCTGGATGATCACAGCTGGGTACCACAGACCTGTCACAGAGCCTAAGACATCTACCACAGGAGGTCATTTACAAGGCTTGTATCTACATCACCCTGTCCTGCCTGGTCCACAGGAGCCCTTAACAGCCCCCCTCAGCCCAAGGGGAACACTTTTCCCTATGAACAAAGAGTTTAACACAAAACTACCTGGGTCTCACTGATGTCAGCGTATCGCACAAGGGGGTTTTACTGCTCCACAGTTGCAGACAGCACAAACCTTCAAAAATAGGCTTCAAGTCCCTCTGTTCCTTCCAGAGCAGGGCTGCAGGTGATCCCGCCATGTCCACCTCCATGTCCACCATCTCACATGCCCAGGGGTGACATGTAAGGAAAGAGCAGGGTCCTTGCCTCTCCTCAGTGTTCACCGATGGAGATTTCAACCATCTTCTAGGTTCTCCACCCAGCTGGGTTGCCCTCTCCTTAGTGCCAGGCCAAAAATGTTGATATTTTCCTAAAAATCCTGAGGGCTTTCAATACTGACATCACTTAATGTAGAACATTTTAATTTTTTTCTGGATACTATGCGATGAAGAAATTGGCCTTTCCTCCCTCCTCTTCCCCCTATAAATTAATTGGAGCTGAAGTGGGAGTTAGACTGATGCTAAAGCACCAGGCAGAGAGGGCTGCAAAGGTAAATGTGGGGAAGGTATTGATTGCTGTGGTTCAGCCCAAAAGAAGGACCCTGGAGGGAAAAATGAAAAACCAGCACAAAGGACTGAAGGTAGCAGCTCAACAGGACACATCTGTTGCAGCTCCCAGCAACAGTCGAGCATCCTGTAAGAAATTTGTGGTCACTTCTCATGGGACTTTTTTCCCATTTTCTGCAAACATCCTGACAAAATCCTACAGCTTAGCGTCCCCAGCAGCTCCCACCACCTGCTCTCTCCCGCCTCCAGCCCTGGGCTTGTCCAAGCTCTCACAGATACTGTGCAGATGAGAACAGGCTAGAGGAATCCTGGGGAGGAAGCACATGTCTGTCTGTACATCTGAATGAAAAATGCCCCGGATCCAGTTTCCTGCTGTTAAGATCGTATGAACCACTCGTGCTGTTCTCTCCTGAGGAGCTCTAGGGAACCACCTTAAGCCCTATGACAGTTTTGACAACAGCTGCAGCAAGATTAATGTTCTAACTACATTAGTATCCTTAGTGGTACTAAGTGGTTTTTCATATATTTGCTCTTCCACAGTGGTACGACAGGATATTTACCCACTGGGAATGCTCCACTTTAAACAATAAAAGTACATGTGGTTGTTTTCTCCCACACCAAATTTTCACTCGTGATTCACGATGAATTTATTGGGATTCATCACAATTTAAAGTGATGCAAACAAAGCAAAAGAGAAATAAGACTCCTGATCTGGGGAGTAAGGGTGCTCAAGTTCAGCAAGGAATGCCCTGCTGTAAAAGGATGCCCCAGCACCCTCCAAATTTCTCCTGCTCCAGGAAATTTTATAGAGTGAGAGCTGATGAGTAAACTGTATGGAACAAGCTGAAAATCTCATGCTGAGAGAAGCCAAACATAGTAAACTGAACTGGCACAGTTCAGGGAAATGGGAGAAAATGGAGGATAGATTGAGCTGTTGGTATGAACACTTGCGTGGAGCTCCAGTGGTAATCAATAAGGGGAATGGGGGCTGGCTGTGCTGGGAGATAAACAGAAACAAGGAGGATCCATGTTGTCCTAAGGAACAAGAAAAAATAGCCTTAGAATCTGCAAGTGTCATTACAGTGCAACAGAGGTTCACAAGAACACAAGGAGTTAAATCTTCCGTGTAGTTGACATTTTTTTTTCTTCTCTCTGAGAAATAACCTTGTTAGACTCCTTGGAGCAGCTGTTTTCTACCATCTTTGTCATCTATTTTTCAAATTACCTAGATATTAAGTGATTATTTCTTATGATTTCAGCTCGAGAGCATCTGGATTTCTTGAAAACTCCCATCACTTCAGGTTTCCCTTCCACCTCTTTTACATCCTGTCTTCCTCTCTTTGGTCTCAAAATTAGTTTTTCCCCTAACATGCTGATATCCTTGAACTCAGAGATCTGGCAGGGTCTCAGTTCCAAGAGTACAGGCACATACATAGAGGAAAGGGTGTTAATTATTTGTCATGGATATTGACTATTTCAAAGTCTTGTCCTTCTAGTTATAGTTCCAAGGGAAAGGACTATCTAAGTCAATTGTAAAATTTCTGTTGTTGTACGATCATTCTTCAAAAGTCTTTAAGGAACATAAACTATGCAACCAACACAAACAACCAACATAAACTATGCTGAACCCTGTGCTGAAATGAGGAAATTGCTCTCCTTCCCCTTCCATCTGCTGGATCTCTCGCCTATATGGTCAAATCCATGGCTTTGCTAACAAACCTGAGGCAAATTCCAAAGGTGAGTTGCTGTCTAAGATGCAGAGCACAGGCCTGAAAAACACAGTGCTGGAACATTTACCAGTAAGTGTGTGACCTGAAGTTTAACATCAAACAGCAGGATGGGGAGCATCAGCCAGGCTGTAAAGGAATGAATGATTGTTCACATTAAAGAAATGAAACTTGATCTCCCAGTTCACAGCGTGATGCACTTTTCAGGTTTGTCACAACGTGGCATCTTGCGACTCTAAGTGCAGCAAATATATTTTGCTAGTTTTGTAACAAGATATTGCATCTTCAGTTTGCCACCTGCTGCCCATGTTACTCCATGTGCATCCTAAATCAGTCATGCCTCACTACAATTGCACGTTTTCTCTCCCCAAATCACCAAACACCTCTGGTCCCCCTGCAGGAAGCTAAACAGACTCATCAGGGCTCAGTACCACATTCTCCTCTGCAGCACAGCGATAAGGACTTGGGATTTCCCATTTGCTTTTTCAATACAGATTCCTCAGTGGAATATACCAGGGACTCAAAATGAGTTTATTTGTCTGCCTTCAGGTCGTTTGTGGTGATTGCTTGCTCTCTGCAGAGGTTCCAGCTGTCAGCTCCGTGCTGCTGGGGTGCAGCAGCCTGGCACCCAGAGCAGCACACAGAGGTACTGCAGTCCCTCCAGCTGTCACCTCTCACCCTCATCATGTCACCGAGGCTTAGCAGGACCTGATCTGCCAAGCCAGTCTTTCTCCCTGTGAGCAGCCAGGGTGGGTTGTGTGCGTCTGTGACCCCCCCTTACAACAGCCCCAGTGCTGGGTCCTGCTGCACACCTGGGGGAGAGCTGAGCTGCTGGGAACCAGGCAGTTCTGACTGAGCACGACTGAGTGCTCAGAATGTGAATGTGTGAGTGGTGTGCAGGGCCTGGGAGTGCTGCTGACTCACTCATGCTCACATAGAAGTCTTCACTAGAATCAGAATCATTAGAGCTGGGAAACACCTACAGGATCATTGAGTCCAGCCATGCCCAGCACCGTCACGTACACCACTAAAACATATCCCTAAACACCACATCTACACATTTTTGAATGCTTCCAGGGATGCTGACTCCATCACTTCCCTGGGCAACCTGCTGCAATGCTTTACCACTCTTTCAGTGAAAAAATATTTCCTAATATCCAACAGAAACCTCCACTGGCTGAACTGGAGATAATTTCCTCTTGACCAGTCACTTTTTATCTGGGAGAAGAGTCTGACCCCCACTTGGCTACACCCTCCTGTCAGGTAATCACAGGGAGTGAGAAGGTCCCCCATGAGCCTCCTTTTCTCCAGGCTGAGCCCTCCCAGCCCCCTCAGCTCCTCTTTATCACACCTGTGCTCCAGACCCTTCCCCAGCCTCCCTGTCCTTCTCTGGACACTCCAGCACTTCAATGACTTTCTTGTAGTGAGGTACCCAAAACTGAACACAGGGTTTGGGGTTTAGACACTACACCCTTGCGACACTGTGGCCAGTGAAGTGGCCCATCAGTGGCAGGTAATGTGGGCAAAAAGCTGCGCCAAAACATCCACACATCTTTCAGGGTCTGAGGCGGGATCTCTGTGGGGCAGGTGGACTGGCTTCCTAGAAATGAGGTTTAGCACCTGTAGCACATCACTGCAGACAGCCCTTAACGGGACTGCCCTGGGTCAGCACTCCGAGGATGGCCTTGGACCCTGGATCACTGTGGGCTATTGAATCATGAGCAACTAAAATGAAATATCCAGCAAGGAGCACAGACTGGAGAAGGAGCTTGAGAAGCATCTATTGACCTGATTGATGTGGATTGGACCATGCTGGACTCAGGAAATAAACTCAGGACTGAAGTTTTGCTGCTTTCCACATCCATCTGACAACATTGCTGCTGAATTGGCACCACTGAGGCCAGTGAGTGATGGGTTGAATTTTTGTCCCACTTGGATTTTGAACACTCAGCAGCTCCCAGGCACCAATGCCCTTCCTCACAATCACATCCATCATGATTGGCACTGATAGATTAGCCAAGGACGTGAACTAATGAGCAGCACTGGGGTGAGGCAGACGTGTGCTAAAAGGGCAGCATAATGGGAGCTTTCATTCCACAGGATGCATCCGCACTGGAGCCCTTGTCCAGCCACAGCCTTGCAAACCCTCCAGCCTCTGGTCTGTTCAGGATGCAGAACCTTGCACAGCTTCTGACAGCAAGTGTAGGCAATGTCCTTGCCCCAGCATGGAGTTAAATGAAGATATCAGCCTCTGTGGAGGTGTCCAAACCCACCCACACTCCTTGGGGTAGGATCAAGGCATTCCATGAAGGGTAGTAAAATATCTCTGATGTTGGCACCAGGAGCAGGGTGGGTGCAAGCTGGGGTAGTTGGATCCTGTTCTGAAAAACAGTTTAAGATGAAGTGACAAGCAGGTAGGCGAGACAGTTCCCAGGACCACAGGAGAAAATGAGGCTCAAAAGACACCCAACAGCATCTCGAGCCTGAGAGCAGACCACCCCTAGCGTGTTGGTGTCTGTCTGGAAGGACAGGTCTCTCCTATAGCCTGAGGCAGCTGTTCCCTGGAGCTATGCTCTGGGACCAAGACCCCAGTTACCATTCTCAGATTTGCTCCAGCCCTGCCTCATTCCTTCTCTGTACTGCCCTGCTGTCCTCTCTTCTGGGTCTACAGCCATGGATCAACAGCCTCCACATGCCACAGCAGAAACCTCCCTTTTCAAAAATTTCTGAGCTGGAATTACCTAGAAACCTCAGAAGCATCCAGTTCTGTCTGTGAAAGGCAAAATTTTCCCTCTCCACAAGATGCTTTACAGAGTATTTCCTTAACACCCTGAAGCCTGCAGCAACTGTTCCCCATTTGTAGCATCTTTTATTTCCCACATGACACGTGTGACCAAAACCCTGATGTAAATACTGTGGCACTGCATATCTTCATGAGTACACACTGACACATTTCCTTTTGAAGATAACTGGCAGCTTTACTGGATGCAAAGAGCAGCTGGAAGTAGGGAAGTAAGAGGCAGATCAGATGAAGCTGTGAGTAAATACCACAGAGATTGTGTAGTGTGGGTGTGAGCTGGGAGATTCCTAGAAAAGAGCAATAAAATAACAGCCCTTGGTTTTAAACATTACTTACTTATTCATTTAGACAAAGATTTAAATTGGTAAGGAACAGCTCGGGGCAAATAAGGATATAACCAATGCAGTTTTGATGGTTGATTTGTCATAAAGGTCCATTTTACACCCATCAAGTATTTAATTACCCACACAGCTTCAGGAATCCACCACAGGGTTTCTCTTCCCGGAGTTTCAAATGGGGAGAGGCACGTGACAGTACAGATCTTTCTCTGTGCAACATCCAGCAACAAAATGGTAATTGATGATGTATAAAAAATAGATCATCTGTCTCCTATTTTCCACCCTCCTCAGGAGGGAACCTTTTAATTGGCTGATAATATCCCCCTCTTTAGTCTGTCCTCTGAGAGGATTATATAAATCAGGCATATAAAAGGTCAGGGGATTCCAGGGGAGGATGTATAAAGAACAAAAAGTTTGCGTTGCAGCCATCCTACTGCCTCCCCCCACGATTCACAGAGGGACCACAGAGGTCCAACTCCACCCCTCACATGGCCAAGAATCCCCTGTTGAGCAAAAATGAATTATTGTCTTCCACTGATGAACATTTGCTTCTGTCTCAGTAGGAAAATCCCAGTGAGTGGCACCAGTGGCAGCCACTTCCAGTTTCCAGGGGGTTAATGACAGAACCCAGAAGTCAGTCAATTTGTGGGTTTTGCCATCAAAAGAGAAATTAAAAAAAAAAAAAATTAAAAAGGAAAAAATAAAAAGAGCATCTATTTGCCTTCATTCACTGCATTGATGAAGTTGCTTCCAATACTTGCAATTATTCTCTTCTTGAGAAAGGAATTAATTAGCATCATAATATATCTTCAAAGCTCCAAGGAGAATAAAGGAATCTGGCACAAAGCAGGATTCCTGGCATAGAAATCAGCCCCTCATCTAAGCAGCAGGGGTGATTGTACAGGCATATTAGTGTGAAATAGGGAGATGTGCTTCTATTTGCTGCTGGAAAAAAAAATTGATGAATAAATCAAAATCTTTATCATGTCTGAATGCACTAAGAAGGCTTCTGGTGTTGGAGGAGGATCAGCAACTGCTGTGTGATAAGGGCTCAATTCAGCTCTGTGGAAAGCTACAGGAATGTTGTCCCAGAGTTCAGAGGGACAGTGATGAGGCAGAAAGAAACATGCTTCAGAAAATGCTGCCTTCTCCCAAGGACTAATTCAGCAGCCTTCAGGCAAAACATGCACCTCCCTTCTGAGCCACCCAAGTAAAACTTGTTTTAAGTTGGGCAAAAAATATTTATAACCTCAGACAATTTCAGCTACTGACACAACTGTTAAAATATGATGTTCTTTATGGCCTATTTGTTGAGGCATTTCGATAACATATCTGGAGACAGCATGTAGACACATTAAAAAAAGGCATCCCTGTGTCAGACAGCATGGGCCACAGAAATGAAAGATGATGTAACAACGGATGAAGGCACTTCATCACAGATCTGCTGCTTGCAAAATTCAGAAGAGTAATAAGGTGGTGGGCAGCAAGACTCACAACCTGCCACACATCCAGCTGCCACTGCAGGAACAGGAGTTCATTGTAAATCAGGGCAGGAGATGACTCGGAGGCGGTGCTGAAGGACAAATAGCCATTGCTTCATGGGCCACTGACACCGAGGCAAGCCATGCCGCCGTGGGCTGTGTTACTCAAAAAATGATGGACCAGATAATGCCAAGCATCAAATGTAATCCTCACAGCCCTACCTGACCTGAATGGAAAATTCTGAAATAAAGACATTGGAAAGAAAGAATGATTTCATGCATTCTTGAAAAATAGTGACTGGCACCTGTCAGTGCGTCTCACATTCTTCCCTGAAGGTTTTCGCTGACATTAAGCTAGAGTGTAAACAATGCTAATCTCACCCCTGACAGAAGGGAGGGTAGAAACAAGAGAGGTGAGGTGAAATGCAATAATGTTCTGCCGGGAGGATGAGCAGGCAGGTGCAAGCAGCTCCTGAGCAGCGCGGCTGCGGCCAGAGCCATTCGAGATGGCTGCGCTTGTTATCTTCAATCTGTTTACAGAGGAGTAATTGAAAGTAGAGATCTCTGTCAGGCCAAGTGTAACAGTTTGTTCATGCTTTCCTGCCCTTTCGGTGTAGCTGAAATGATGGCAGGAGTGATAAAGGACGAGGATCCACGAGGTGTGAAACCTATCTGATCGGCACGGGGAGAGGCTGTGATGTGTGTCAAGCTCACCGCCACAACGATGCTGTTTTTACAGCTTGTGACTCATCTGGGTTTGTGCAACTGCTACAAAGCTATTTCTGGCCACTGGGACGTGCATTTGACCAGAGCAGGATTGAGGATAGATTTTTGTGCAGGTCACCCTGTCTGTGTTTTAAAAAGAAAGCCCTGGGCGCAGAGCCCCAGAGCTGCTGGTGCAGGACATGCCCAGGAAAGGGGGGTTTCTAACTCCATTTTCCTACTTCATTTACTCCATTTTACAGTTTCCCCTACTGTTTTCCTAGTGCTGTAACAGGAAAACTCTGTATTAGGCACTTTCAAACAAAATGTGGTGGTGAGTGAGACATGCAAGTTGCTTTTATTTCCCCCCTTTCAGACCAGAAGTTGTGCACTGGGCAGATTTCCTAGAGTGTGTTGCAGATTCCCAGAGTGAGACCTGTGGCAAGAATTCCTGCAAAAAAAAAATGCATGCTGACACAACAAATCTGATACTAATACATGTAAAAACGTGTGAGAAGAATATTTTTGGGATATGATTTTTTTTCTGAAATGCTGAAACCTTTCTATTTGGACAATTCCTTGAAGCCAGTGAAGATAAAGTCTCAAAAGGAGAGTGTAAGGAAGCAGGCTGTGCTTGAGTCCAGCTCAAGCAGTAGCAAAGGTCTTACTACACGCAGCTCTATCAGCACTTCTCACTGCAGACAGGAATAAATATTTCCTATTCCTAATGTGTTTCCCTCTACCCCATGCGCATCAATTGCTCACAACATAACCTACCCTGGAGAGGCAACAGACAAAACCCAAAATACTCAGTAGTTAGATGCTAACCCAGGACAAAAAAAATTGGGGAAATTACTGGAAAAGCTGCTGTGCATACCTGGGAACAGGAGCATCACAGGGGAGTGGCAGCAACGGCCAAGCAGAAAAATAAAATCGCCACCTGCCAGCTAATGGGAAGTGCCAGCCATAAGGGAAGAAAGAGAACATTTGGAAAGAGGTGACACAGGGAGGGTAAAGCTACTGCTCTGGCTGCGCACTGCTGAATGCCAGGTGTTTGTTCAGTGCCATGATTACTGGGGAGCATCACTCAAAGGAAAAACTAGAGAGTAGCACTGAATACTGGAAGACAAGGAAAATTAGAGTATTCCACATCCTACCAGATTCAGAAGAATAAAATTAGGCGTGGGAAACTTCAGTCTTCTTTACAGTGTTTAACCCATGGCTAAAAGGGCATTTATAAAGTTATTTATTACACAGAAGAAGAATAAAAGCTGGCATAAAGGACAAAGGAGAAGAGCTCACAGTGGTCCTGCCTGGGCCTAAAGAAATAAATCCAACAGCCCTTTATGAGAAAACAGGTGAAGTTTAGACTAAGCTCCAAGTATCCCTTTGCATTTGGGATGATCTTGGCATATTTGATTTGATTCTGGGCTGGATTTGGTGGAAAGCACTTTAAAAGTGAGAAAACACCATCCTGCATCTCAGATCTTCCAAGTGAGGTTTGTTAGAGTTGCTTGAATGATTCAGACATTCCCAGCATGCACAGATGTAAAACAAAACCCGCCAGCCATGCTACCCCCAAATCCCATTTACCCCTTTTCATGCTCGGTTGTCCTTGAGCTCCAGCTGGCACCAGCAGTGGCCACAGCAAGTGGCAGGGAGCATCCCCCTACCCCAGCAGCTCTGGAGAAGGCTTGGGAGAAATCTCAGTAGGAAGTCTGCACAGCAAAGATTTTTTTTCACCCCTTTTTGAAGGCACAATGTGACTGAAGAATTTAGATAAGGCTCCAAGAACATCTGTCCCTTGGGCAGATTATTACTCGCAGCCAGAGCCTGTTTTACAGACCAAGGCTGAAGATTCTCCCTGTCACAGATAGGAACTGGATTAGGCTTCACACATAAAATTTCTCCCCTCTCTTTCCCACGACTAAGAAGCAGTTCCAGCTACAGGGTTGCATTCTCTGCTGGCACAGATGATTGTTAGTGCGCTGGATTGCCCCACAGTCAGAGAAAGGAAAGTGAAGAGAACCCCTGGAGTTTTTAACCAATTTAAATAAAAACCAGCATGGATGAATATGACTCCTTGTGTCCTAATAAACAAACAATACAAAACACTGCCAAACGTACCAGAGGCTTGAATCTAGGGCTGAGATTTGTAGCTACCCAGAACCCAAACCCAGACCTGGCTTCCACCCAAGTGAGTCTGAATTTCACGTCTAGTTTTTCTAACACTGTTGCTTATGCAAAGCCTGAAATAGTCAACATCATCACAGTAAGTTTGGTTTCCTTCTTGCTCTGAGGGCCAGGGAATGGCAGAGCGGAGCACAGAGGGTTGTTTGTCTTTTGCAACCTGTCTTCATCTCCATAGATCAATCTGGCAAATTAAATTCAGGGCGTGAATGGCCCCACCGCCCAACCGCTCCGGGATTGATTCGGCGCTGTCTATGCCCCTCAGAATATTTATGCCAAAGAGCATTAAAGATAAATAACTAAATGCTGCTTCTTCAATATACTCTGACATTCAGCAGAAAGAGAAATGAAGGCGAGGTGGGGAGCGGGGAGGAGAAGGGAAAGCAGTCAGTTCCCAGAATGAAAAGCACAGGCACGTGTGTCAAATGATTTTGTCTGGAGCAGCGGGACCAGGTGGCAGGAGGATGCTGCGGTGGGGAAAATACTCAGCTTTCCTCCCTAGCAGGCAGATCTGCATAACTGCAGCTGGGGAGGGCAGCGCTGGTCCCCTGCATGCTTTGCTGAGCCAAAATTCCCTCAGAGGTTAAATCATTTAGAATGGCAGAAATGAAGAGAAGAAAATCAGGTTCAAAGTTACCTGCTGGAGGGTATTTTGGTAGAGAGGAGTTGATCTGTAGGGAAATAAGAATAAATAAATCACATGCCCAATTTTTTTCTCAAGGTCTGGATGCAAATCTCACATTGCATGGATTACATGGATAATCTGAGCTGGCATATCCCCAGCTACTGTAACAAGGCTACTCTCCACAGTGATTTTGAAGCTTAGACCTGCAGTAGCAACACATGGACTCCCAAGAGCTGGAATCTGCACATAACCCAGAGCTGGTGGGCAAAGACCTGCGTTAGCACCCAGAAACCAAACCTACATCTCACAAAACAGACATGAAGTAAATCTTTGCAGGATTTTCTCTAAGGCTGTAGCTCTGAGCCAATATTCACCAGGATATCCAGCAGAAAAGGGAAATATTGGTTTTTTTCTCATTTACCCTCCCAGAACTCATCAGCTGATTTCACCAGGGAAAGGAAACATCAAAGCAGCTCCTTGCCCAGCCCAGGCAAGAGCTCAACAGATCCACTCATAAGCTTGGTGGCACTGTTATCTGTGTTTTGCCTCCTGCCCTCCATTTGCTGTCTGTAATATTCCAGTTCACTCCAATCTTTCAACCACTTCCCCTTTGTTCACCTCTCTTTTGTGTTTCCTTTTCTGCAAATACTCCAACAAATGAGGTCCCTGGAAGGAAGAAAGGCATTTAAGGATAATGTTGCTATCCTGCAGGAAAATGGTTTTCGAATTTATCATCATAAATAGAGCTAGGAATTTTTTGACAGACTTGACCTTTTTTTTTTTCTTTTTTTTTTTTTCCCCATCCGAAACATTTCACAAGTTTGGGCTGATTAATGTGAAATTACTTTGTCAGAAAAATGGTGAGTAGTGGTGGGGAATAAAAATGTTTGGTTTTAGCATTTAGAGAATAAAACACTAGCTTGCAGTTGCACTTAGGGTTTTTTTGCTTCAGTTTTATATAGTAGATCTTTTAAAGCCTCGGAAATTAAAAAAAAAATCAATTTTGGTTTAAAAAAAAATCTTTTTTCATCTCACTTCCATTTTTCTTAAATAATGCAAAAATTATTTCCAGTTGAAAGGAGTTCTTCCTATTCTCATAACAGTTATATATCATTAATGCCTTGTAAGAGCTACATTTAACCAATGAGCTAATACAAATAAACCATGTGATTGGCAAAGACAACTCTAATTAGAAGGACTTCCAACAAATTGACCACAGATGAGATAGAGGGCAGGATAAGTAAAAGTGCTATATAAATTACTTGCCATGAATTATCTACCAGCTCCAGACAACTGACAGTAATAGACCTGGGCAGCACATTGTGTCACCTTTCATTTCAGATCCCGATTTTTCCAGTGAAATCAGGAGCAAAAATCCTGCTCTGCTCACTAGGGAAGCACACAAGATATAAATTATAGCAGGGTTTTGTGGGGTTTTTTTTGTCAGAGGTGGCTTGTCGCTGTTGGACACATAATCACACACATACACACTGTCTGGTGAAGAGGCATTAACTATTTATTACAACATCTGACTCTGTTTTTATAGTATTTCTACACAGACCAGGGATTGGAGGAGAAGGTTGACACCTCTCCCATCCCATTGGTCAAGAGAACTGTCCATCAGCTGTCCATCCCTCCAAGAGGAGGAATGTAAACTAACTTTGTGTTAACAAAAACATTGCTTCTATTTATAACACCCGTGTGTGAGAAAACTAAGAACTATGAAAATATCTAAAAACTGCAAAGCACACCAGAAGGCTGAAAAATCAGGGCAACGATGGCTCTTTGTGTCTGCACGTGCAGTTGCACTCCCCTTGCCCTGAACCCAGAATTCTGAACTCTTGAGGATTTTGGTGTGATCCCTAATGGAGCCAGATTCAGGTTCTGAGCAGGAGGGAGCGCAGCAAGCATTTCATCAGGGGTGGGGGTAAGAGAGATAAAATCATCATCCCATGTGTCCCTCCAAGGAGACAAAGACCTGTTGGATTGCCCTCCACTGGAAGCACAGCTGGCATGCAGGAAAAGGCAGGAAAAGATTCCTAAGGTTGGTTTCCAAGTAGCCAAGAACATTTACTGCACTGGACAGGGTGTGTACAACATTTTAAACAAAACCTCATAGCATCTCTCTGCGGGGATTGATTTAGATGGCATGATAAATCATTACAAATAAAGGTATGGGATGATATACAGAGACTTCAGGCTTCAATCTAATTAGGAGTCTGGGAGCAGCACGGAGCTGCTGGCCGAGCAGGGCTTTGTGCACAGATCCACAGCCCCATGGCCAGCACCTTCATTTAGGGCACACCTAGACCTCCCACCCCACATGGCTGTGATGCTGCCAATACCCATATTGGATTAAGGTTCCCAGCAGAATCAGTGGTCGTGGTGGTCTCAGTGGGAAGGAACAAGTGGGATAAGTGCCCTACCTACCCTTAAATCAGTGTGCAGGGAACAAAAATCACCTTGTAATACAGTCCCAGCACCAGGAAGCTTGTATTTCTTCTGGTGGCACATCAGGGCCCATGACATCATGCCTCAGTGTCGTGGCCCCACATCATTTCATCATGAGGTAATCAGGTCAGCACCAGAGTAAGGAGCCTCTAAATCAAGCGACGAGAGCCAGAGGCTGTTTCTGATCCAAGGGCAGCCACAGGGAGAAGGTGCCATTCACAGCCTCAGAACGCTCTGTCCCGCAGCTGCAGAGCTCGGGAAGGAAAGGGGAAGAATAAAAACCCCCAGCACCCAGGTGTTTGTAGTTTGTCCTTGCTCGGAGGCAGCCAGATGCTTTAGCATTGCAGAGCATAGGTGGCAGAAGGGGAAGGGAAAGAAATACCCTTCGCTTTTCACAAGGAGACAGAAAGAAATGAGAGAGTCCATTAGATGCTAATAAATTACCCTGCAATATGCTGGGCAAGCAAGGCCAACTCCTTAACTCCAGAGCTGGCAGACTAGGCAAAGATGCCAATTTATCCATGTCTGCAGTATTTTGCAATAACATGCCAGACTGTGTGATACTTTCCTCTCTTGCACCAAATGCTTCCTCAGGGCCCACCACCAGCAGCACCGTGATTTAAGACTGGGGTGAGTGTGTGACCTGCAGGGCTAGTTAAAACACTAAAATAAATTGCCAGAGGAGGGTATGGAACCATCATCATCGGGAATTCCTAACAGCAGGTTTGACATCCTGCCTGCAGCCAGAGGGATGGAGAAAAATACCCTAGTAAAGTCATTTCCAATGTAGTTTTTTTATGATTTCACAGGTTACAGAAGGAGCTTTGGGTGCTCCAAACCTTATTTCACATTTGCTGCTGCCTGACCAGAAAAAAAAAAAAGCCTAAATATTATAAAATCCACTGGGCTTACTTTTTCTTAGTCTTGGTTTATTAAATGGCCTTCAAATCCAATTTTAGAGGTTCTTTCTTTATCAAGAGAGATGGTGCCAATTGCAAAGGTTACTTCAGCCCCACAGGTTACTGCCTGGTCTGGAGCAAATACTCTGGCAAAGGTTTCAGGGCACTCTCTGCTCCATAGACCTGCAGAAGGAGCTCAGTCCCAAACTGCTGTCTGAGGACTGCCTTCTTTCCAATCCATCAGATACAGAGCTAAATCCTGAAAAGGGCTCTTGCTGCTTCACACAAAGTTTGATGGAGTTGAGAGCCTAGGTAACAACCCGACCTGATAAATTAAAAAATAGTTTTGATTGTCATACCTCCACGCTTCAGGGCCAGAAAGTGAGTTGCCAGCCAGTCCACGGGTTATCTTTTAATCATCTCAGAACTTTAAAGTTCAGTGCCCAAGTTTTGCAAGGTGGGTGTCTGAGAGTTGAAGGTCTGAGTCTGGCAGAATTGAAACAGT
This sequence comes from Donacobius atricapilla, assembly GCA_013397315.1. NCBI lineage: Eukaryota > Metazoa > Chordata > Aves > Passeriformes > Mimidae > Donacobius > Donacobius atricapilla. The sequence continues at coordinate 292,519 of WBMY01000780.1, forward strand.
GCCAGACCAGAGCCCAAAAGGTGAGGTGCAAAGTATTATTTATTGCCCTGGAGGATGCTAAGCACCCTCACCTTGGCTCTAAAACACGTCACTGGCAGGGGCTCACCCTGTCCCTGCGTGCACTCAGAGCCTCACAGGACTGAGTTGAAAGTTCATCAGTTACACCATTTACCCAAATGAAGATAATGACAAGTAAAATCAATTTTCATATGGTTTCTAAGCTGAGATTTGCTTCCAGAGGTTAAAGACACCAGGCAATACCCTTCAGTGAAGCTAAGCAATTTATAGCAGCTGAGGATCTATCCTTCAAAGCTCAACTGCTAAGAGCAGGGAGAAATTAATTTCTGAATCCAGTGCATGTTCAGCCAAGCTTAAAATAAATGGGGATTATTATTCTTTTCAGGTGAAAAGCAGATTATAAAAATAATATACATTGTAAGTTTAAAAGCAAGGCTCCAGGGAGACAGCTGGACTCAGAGAGAAATTAATCAGAAAGCAACTTCTGAAAGCATTGAATATTCTTTGCCATTTCCCAATCGATTCTTAACTCAGAGAGCAAGAAAACAGCCAACACTTCTAATAGCTGCTTTTGGAAGTGCAGTCTGCCCAGCAGTATGATTTGTGGGGCTTGCACGAGTTCCTGGCAGTCACTGCAGATGAATCAGTGGTTTCTTTTTAACATCATCTGTGATAATAGTCTGGCAGTGAGGAGAGGCGTTGCTCTCCTGCAATCCAGCTTTGCAGGATGCTATCTATCCTCTTTGGTAAAGCAGACATTAAGATTCAAAACCTGAGAAGGCCCTAATGTAGAGAATATGAGCTAAATATATCCTCTCTGTAGATCGATTCCTCCCTTGCCAACATGTTAACACGTTTTTTCTTTTTATTTTCTGTCCTTTTTTTTTTTTTTTTTTTTTTTATTCTCAGATCAGTGGTGCATTCTCAGGGATTTGGCCAAACTAATAATACCTGTTCATTATTTCAGGTTCCTGCAGTTTTAACTCTGCCTTCTCAAAGTAAATGCATAAGCACAGGCTGCCTCTGGGGTAGGAGAGAACCTGGGAATCAGACCAATTGCCTCCCTCACTTCAGCTGCATCAGGGAATTTTCAATCCAAACCCAGCTTTCTTCCCCACCTAAAATGGGTAATCTGGGCCTTGCTGTTAAGAATTGCATCACTCCAGGAATATAAATAAATAAGTACTTCTGTGAGATCACTGTTTACCAGCAATCTTTCTATCAGCCAGTCTTCCTTGCACAGCCTTCTCATTAATTAAAAGCTGAACAGTTTGGACCATTGAGACAAATCACTGTGTAGCACCCAAAATATTACCCTGGGAATAGCTTGTGAAAGCTCCCACTAATCTCTCAGGAAGAGGCTCAGAGCAGCCCAAGCAATCAAGCCTCAGTAATTCCTTGACAATTAACGAAATCTGGCAGGGGGAAAAAAAGATAAATGGGGGAAAAAAAGGAAACCAAAACAAATCCCTTGCCAGTGTGCAGGGAAGGTTTTGAGGTCTCTGCATTAGGAGACAAAAGCCTCTCACGCTCAGCTCAGCTTGACACTATTGAGAGCCAAACCTTTGCTGCAGATTTCCCTCAGCGTGAGTCCCTGTCCCTGACGTGTGCTTTATCCCCTCAGAACAGCAAACAACAAAACAATCCAGCCCTGGAGTCACTGCAGTGCTTGAAGATCCAGCCTTTGACTGCAGGCTTTACCTTCCACCTCTGCACAAACACCAGCCAAGGCCTGCACAAACAAATCAACTGCAGAATGGATTGAGGGGGAAAAAAACCTGGCAAAACACTAAACACAGCTTTCTTTTCACCTCTTTCAGCACTCAACCAATGGATGTTTCCCTAGGGTAGAGTAAGGAGGGTTGAATTAGTGCTCTGTAAACAGGAGAAGCACATATCCAAACCTTTCTCAGGTTAAGGATAAAAGTAAGTAACACAACATATCATAGTACATATCCCCAGTATTGCTCAGGAAAAACCAAGCAGGTGCATGAAAGCATCTATTAACTTGCTTCACCTTTTCAAATTCTTCAGTGTTTGACACTTTCTGCATGGCTTGTTACAAGGATTCAGTAATATTTTGTCTTTATGCTTTCTTTTTCTTTAATAGTTTACTATTAAAAAATAACAGGGAGATCTGTTTCAGTTCATCATTTGACCTGGTGTATTTAGAGATTCAAGAGGCTTCTAATCCTTTCCTCAAAAGGAATCTGACCCACTTTTGAGTCTCAAAAATGTTACAGTGGTCCTTCCCAGTTCTCATCATAATGAAGTTATGGCAGGTGCTGCCTCCCTGGCCCTCATCAATCCTTTGTGAGGTCAAAGGATGCCTTCCCATGCATTACCCCTACTTTTAAAACTGAAAATAAAACTCCCACTGGTGTTTGATCAGTGCTTTACAGCTGGGGGTAAAAGCCTTTGGCAAGTTGAACCCAGCTCAGTCCACCTTGGATTAGCCACAAACAACAAGAAGGAAATTTTGGCTTTTTAACGCTGTTGTTCTGGCCTTCCTTTACGCTTCACTTCTGATCAGGAAACCTGACATTATTTAGGGTTCCAGAGAGTGAAGACATCATGGTTTAATTGAGTCTTTGGTTTGAGGTGAGCTGCTCTGGCTCATGCTGACCAGCCTGTTTGTGTGCACAGCACAAGCACACAGGGGCAAAAGGGAGAGGAACATCAGCCACAGTCAGATCTCCTTGAAAGGCGATCTTGCTGCCCTCCTTCTCTCTGTTTTTGATGTATTAACTCTCCATTTTGCTATTTTTGTGCTCTGGAGCACAAGGAGACATAAGCAAGGACTCAGCCCTCTTGTAGAGCTTTGTTCAGCATCTACTGATGGTCCTGAACCCAAGTGACAGCACAGTTCCCAGGAAAGGCAGTTCAGAGATGGAAAAGACAGGAAAAAACATGGCCTGCATCTCAAGCAACAAGCCCACCCTTTGCTCCCCTGCCAGGAAAAGCCACAGTGAAGCACATAACTCTCACTCAGCAGACTAACAATTCCTAAGCAGAGAATAAACCAATCCTTCCTTAAGCCATGTCTTTCCTTGACCTTCCCAACAGCAAAACAACTTGTGTGTATGAGTGATGCCCCTCTTGAACTCAAATGTCCTCCTTTTCCAGCAGTACCTGGTTTTTCATGACACCCAGGGGAGGATTCCTGCACGAATAAACTTCCCTTGAAAAGCAAGTGCCAACAACAAGGGACCAAGGCATTTTTCCTGCACATTTCAACACATGAGAATAAGTAAAAACTAAGCCCGAGTTCCAATCCTGAAATCACTCTACTTTTACTCCTAGTCTGGATCTCTAGTCTCTACCAGAAAAGGTAGTGCTGTTCTGAGCACTAGAAAATCCAGTTCCCAATAAATGCACAGCTCAAGGATTTTCTTCTTAACTAGGGTAAAGAGTAAAGACAGAAATCCCGGAGTTCAAACAGAACCAAGAATGGCTCTTGTTCAGTCATCTGCTTTGGATTTTTTCAATGCCTTATTAGGAGCTGATTGACAAAAAAAGAAAAGGAATAAAAGGAATAATAAATCCATAGCCTGTCTAGCAGGGAGAAGGGAAGAATGCAACAATTTTACAAAAATGATAAATTGAAACGAACACAAACTTCACAGCCATGACCTTTTAAAGTGTCACTTTTACTGAGAGCATTGGCATGGAACGGTGCTTTTGATTTGTGCTGAGAGCGGAAACATTCAGAAAATCCAATCAGCACTTTGACATCAGCTGAGGCCGATCAACCTTTGCCAGTTAATTTAGAAAAGCCCAGGACGGTTTGTGCTGCAAGGTATGACTGAACATCTGCCTTCCTTCCCCTTGATTGCCCACTGAATCCACAAGATCTCTTTAGGGGCTACATAACATGGCTTTGACTTTCCCAACCACTCCCCAGCCTAAAGCTGATCTCCCCAGTTGGGGACGTGTGTAGGGGTTGTATGGAAGGTCATTGCCAGCCCTACTGCATTCTGTCAAAGTGCTCCCAGAAATATCTGTAAGTTGGCAGCCTCTCCATCAGAAAGAGGCACTGCTGTTTTCTCTTACCATCACCTGCCTGACTACGCTAAGGCAAGGTTTGCCACCAGGCCAGGTAAAGTCCAACCAGCCAGCAAACATTTCCTCTGCTGGACGCTGCAGACCATTTGGGATGTCTGGAAAAGGTTTTGTGCTGCCTAAAACCTGAGATGAGATCATTTCCCTCCAAAAGACATCGTCCTCCAAGACAGACAAGGTTTGAATACACATGGGTGTATATTCTTGCCCAAGCCTGAACTTGCACAGTTATGTGACATCCACAACGGAAAATCAGCCTCTCACAGCTCTGCCTTTCACACAGAGATGAAGGGAATACTATCAGGGATGAAAACATGAATATAGACATGTGCCAGAAGTTTTGGGGGGGGGGTTACGTGAGCCACAGACTCCTTGAGGAGTCTGTGTCATACCTTGTCCTGCTAGAAAGCAAAACCTTTTCTGCATTAGGTTTTATGAGGATTTGGGAAGTGAGCAGGCAATCCAAGGCAAGCACTATCACAAGGCACAAATTCAGGTTCAATAGCTCATTTACTCCTATACTTTTCCCCAGCTGCTAACCAAAGATAGCGCTCTGGTTAGTGAACATTTAAACTATTAGTTTGTTCTGATCCAGTGTGTCTGGTTTCAGCTTTGTGTCTTGCCCTTGTATGAGCCCAGAAGCTGTGAACATAAAATAAAAGCTGGTGTTTCTAACCACACCAACAATCAATATGCTTCAGAAAAGCACAATGAGCATATCTGCAGCCTGACTGTATAAGAGCGTTTGCTCATTGGAAAAGCTCTTCTAGGCTGAACAGCAGCTCCATACCTTTGGAAGTTAAGGCAGGATTCCTTCTGCCAGCAAAGAAATAGAAAACTGAAGATATGTCCCCAAGCAGATTGAGTAACGAGGTTGCTTTCTATTAACGCAGAGTAGGAGAGAGGGCAGGAGGGGAGAAGCACTGGCAAAGGGCTGTTGAGCTAACAGACAGATCTGTGCAACAGCACAGGACACATAAGTGGCCACAAACTGGACAGGACAAGTTAATCTCCAAAATTCCTCATTACTGGAACACTTGGTTCTGGAACAGCCATTTCCTCCGGCCACATAGGACCTTTGGGCTATCAGTTCCCAATATGTGAAAACTTTATTTTCACAGGATTAAGTTTGGAGGCGTTTGGCTCCATGGGCACACCAATCAGCTGGGAAGGGTAGAGAGAGTTTTTGCGAAAAGTCTATTGCACTGTGGATTATTTTAGCAAGAACATGGAAAAGAATTCCTTGCCCTCTTCCCTTACAGCCAACTCTGTTTTGGTCAACACAAATCTTCCCCTCTTATCCACATTAAGATTTTGCAAGGATACTAAACAATCAATTGATTTCTCAGAGGACTTTTTACATTTATCAGCCTGGAAGACTAAGATTAATTCAACTCCAAATTAAAGCAAAGGCACTGGCAATGCCTGCAGAGCGCTGCAAATGCATCTTTCACAACCCTTTTTCAGCTCTATGAGGACCTGATGAAGCAGCACATAATTTAAAAATGTTTGGAAAATTGTGGGGCTAGTTTTCAACTACCAGACATTTGCCTTTTTCACAGAGATTTCCTCTGCCCTATTTCAGATTGCCTAAAAAATAGAATAAAAGCCTGCCATGATTCAAGACCTCATCCTGCAAACCCTGCCAGGGTGTCCAGATGACTTTGCCCACAGCTGTACAAGTAATAACTTTCTAAATTAAAAGGCAGGTGTGATACAAATTTTTATCCCTTTTTTCTTTTGCTGCTCCTGAACTATGAATAAAGAGAAATTCCTGAGCACAAGTAGATAATCCATGAATAATTCATCACCCTGTGTTCTCTTCCAGATGTAGAGACCCATGTGCAGATTCCTGTGCCTTTGAATCTCCTGGGGGGCTTGGATACAATTGAGAGACAGGTTTCTCTTAAGCTAAATCTTATTTCATCTCTCAGACCTGTGCTAGCAGCTCTCTCAGGCTGCAAGCAAACTCCCTGATGAATTCCCTCACCTCCTTCTCTTTGTTTGCTCTTCCTTTCATTTGCTTTGTCAGAGTTGCGTACACACAATCACACCCTGCTTCACAACTCCTGCAAAAAGGAATAAAACATAGAGAAGGGTTTTACATTCACCCCCAGAAACACGTCTCCCTTCTCCCAGATGTGTGTTGCCTCGGTTTCAACTGTGTGGATGCACATCTGATTGCAGAGAGGAGAGTTACCACGTTCAGCTTTGCCTCAGACAGGTCAGAAAATCCCCAAGTCCTTCAGTGGCCAATTTGCTTTTTCATTTTACGAAAGGAGCTTGGTTTGTACTAAAGGAATGGTGGAACAACTCTGATAAAGTATTCCTTCAGTTTTTAAACTGCCTCATGTAATAGAGAATATTAATCAAAGCACAAAAAAATCATATGCTTCCCTAGTCACAAATGTCATTAGAATAACTTTCCAGCATTAGAAAGTTCTTTCCAAGTCATATCTTGAGTGGCAGTTGCTAAATTAGGCTGAAAGTCATCCATCTATTCTATTTTCTCCCCAGAAAACACATTTTTTTAAATTTATCTCATAATTTTTTTTCTTTTAATAATGCTAGGAAAGAGAAAGGGAGGAAGAGCTTTTTTTAGTCTTGATTTTGTTTTTATCCAACAGTATTCAGATTTGAGTCCTTTTTCACAGTGCATAGAACTGGATATGCCAGAGGTCTGCTTTTTTCAAGGAGAAATTCACTTTTTCTATGAAAAAAACTACAAGTGTTTCAACCAGCTGAAGGAAGAAGACATGTACGGAAAAACTGAATATTAAACCCAGCCACTGCTCATTACCAGCACTGACAAGGGAACACCTAGCGATGTCCCTTTGCCACAGGGGTCACACGACCAAGAAAGTTTCACAACAGTGATGAGAGCTCTGTAAGAAGGAGAAAGATACAATACAGTGCAGAGTTTTTAGCTGAACCCTTCTCCAACATTTACTTCCAGCTTTTTCTGTGCTTCTTGACTGAAAAGGTGGTAATTGTCCTGGGTCACAGCATCATGAAAACAGGTAAACCAGAGGGAGCACCCCTCTGCTTGTTCTTCCTTAAGTTTCACCCTTGTTTCTCAAGGGCTTGTCTAAAAACACCCTCACACAGCCATCTACGAGAAACAGCAGGACTGTAGAGACAGAAAACAGAACAACTGGCCATGCACAAGGGCTGTCACCTGCAGAAAGAAAAACTGAGAACAGATACAGAAAAACATTGCTCCTCATACTCATTCATGGCCATCTTTAGACAGTACAAGGAAAGCCAGCATGCAGGCAGAGAGTCCATTCCATGTCTGCCTTTCCCGTGGATTGGGTCTTGCTCAGTGCTCACACCATCACCAAATATTTGGAGGGTTTTAGTGCTCCCCTAACTCCATGTGGAGGGCTTGTGAGGTCATCAGCTTTCATACATGAAAAAAAATCCGAATTCAGCATGAGGGAATTTTACAATTGAGTTCATTTGGGAGCATGCCAGCTCAGGGAAGGGAGATAGATCTTGTTTTAAGATGTGTTTATTTGCAATGCTCACACCTACACACACACATTTGATTATTAATGTGGGTGTCATAAACAGGGCTCTGTGCATGCCTGGTCCTCTGGGAAGAAGCTGAGTGGAAAGGAAATGACAGAACATTTTCTAGAGTCCCTACCATGCTTATAAAATGACTATTCCAAGTGTGAAATAATGCTGGATACCACAAAGCTGTGGGTGTCAATGTACTACCAGAATGTGTCTAAGTGTTAATTTCTATATAACATTAACACCAACAGATTTCCTTGAGTCAGACTTGAGTCAGACCCGCTGGGCACCTCCACTGACCAAAGCCACTCTTGGTGCTCAGCCTGGCTGTCCACGTTGCCACGAGCAGGGGCAGCAGTTAACACTTGGCGCCTGGTTATTAGTGCTAATTGGGGGGAGCAGTTTGTGCTGTGTGAGTCAGCCCTGCTGGCTGCGTGGGGATGTTGAGGTGCGTTACACCACGGCGTGAGCTGCCTGGGTGAAGATTCTCTTGCTGCTTATCCAGCTGGAGAGCTTGGGGCTTGGCCCAGTGGTTGTGTGGGGGTGACCCTCAGGAACAGGAGCTGGAGGTGCTCACATAACTCGGGTAGCACATTACAAGTTTTAGAGGGTTGGGGGAGAATTTTTATTTGAGGAAAGCGGCGGGACATCAACAAGTACTCAGGGTCTGACCTCCCTGTGCACCTCTGAAACCCTCAGGAGAGCTCCCAGCTGCAATTTAAGGCACTCAATTACTGCAGACACTCCTGGGTGACTCTATGAGAACCGCGTAAAGATGTATTTCCCTCTTCTCATGGACTAGAAATGAAACAAACGCTTGATCAGCTGAATTAGAAGAGAAAAATAACATGAAACATTTTCCAGTGGTCCCCTTTAAAATTCCTTATATCTTCCAATAAATAAATACCATCTTATGCCTTGCAGTTTTTATAACTTACCAGTATATTTTGATAATCAAATTATCAAACATTTGACATGGCATTTAAAGCAAGAGAATCAGAACACAGAGAGGCAGGCAGGAGGGAAAGGAAAACATTGGAGCCAGCTCAACATCAACAGAATGACACCCTAGAGGAAGAACCTGAGATATCCATCTATTTTTCATCATCAAACTAGTGATACATCATTTGGCAATTAACAGAGAGGTAAAAACATTAAGTATTGATTTCAATTAGCTCTGAGGTGTAATTAATTGTTTTCTTTCCTTAAGATCTCCAATGTAAAATAGCATTTTGTAAGGCTGTGTCATGCAAAAAACACAACAGCTGGTAAGAGCAGAGAGGTTTTGGACACTAAAGGAGAATCTAATGCATTTAGTCTGGTTGGGAAATTGTCCCTGCCTGTTATTCAATTAAGTGCAAAATAAATTTACATTGTACTTGATTTTTGGCAGTATTAAATCTGTGGTCTCAGGGAAGAGCCAAACAATTCTGAAAGATTTCTGATGAGCCTGTTGACACAGAGACTAAAACTGTATTTTTATAATTGCATACCCAGAAGATTTGCCCAGGGTTTGGGGTGTTTCTCCAGGACTGAGGACCAAGGAGCACTTTGCTAACCCAGAGTCATTTATTGCTTTACTCTCCTTCACTGCTTCATTCTTCAGTTTAAGGCCAAGAAACATATGGGTGGTGACTAAAGTAATGTCTTTTCCTGAACATGTGCCAGGGCAGGTGTGTAATTCAAGCTACAAATGGGAACCTTGTGTATTGCAATTTGAGAAGTCTTGGGCCAGGCCACAGGTGCAGTAAATCCCCAGAACTTCTCTGATTCCTGCTCCATTGAAGTATCCTGCATCCATTTTCTCCTCACCACAACTACACCAAATTACCAAGCAAGCCCTGGCAATAGCTGAATAATTATATCATTAGCTATGATTTAGACAGCTGGATTTTGCACATAGAGGGATGTTTAATGAGAGACCGCGCCGGAGCAAAGGTGCCTGATTTGAATTTCAACCTTCTTCAGGCTGTTTCACAAGGCAAATCCCACCTCCACAGCAGCATTCACATGGACTTGCTCTTTGGAGACAGCGGGGGAGTAAAGCAGGTGAGGAAACCCAACAGAAATTTCCACATTAGTGGCTCAAGTGCTCAGCTGCTCTGTCTCCTGGTTGCAGTTTTCCCAAGACCATTGTTCTCATCATAAACAGTTGACTCAAAAGATTTCAAATAAAGTAATCCCACCCCATCCCCTGCTGCTGTCTTCCCAATACACAGAGATGCTTAAAAGGAACCAGATGTGCCACATAAGGCTGTTTTGTGATAAACCCTCAGAAGGCTCTTGCTCTCCCAGCCTGTCCTCAAGTATCAGAAGTGGCCAGTTCATTTCCGTAAGTTATTATGCAAAATAGCCTGGCAAGCCAGAGTGCTGGAGAGATGATTTCCCTCCTCTAATGTGACTTTCACACTCTCCTGATGATATACAACTTTAATAAAAAGCATGAAAAGAAAGTTCAGCCGAGTTGGGTATGTGGTGCACGATTCAATCCCATTCTCCCCTCAGGCACTAATTTAAAACACGTCCCAGGATACTGATAGGAGCCCAGCGTGCTGAGAGCCTGGTGAGAATGCACACAAGTTCAGGGCTGGAAGGTCATAAACTGGCAATGTCATTTTGCATAAGGATTCCCAGGTGGTCTTCATTTCCAGAACAAAGGTAGGACACATCTGACACAGTTGATAAAAAGACATGAGGTACTACTAATTGCTTCTGTAGCAGCACTTTTAATCCCTTCTACTTTTAGATAAGAATTTTTCCTGCTACATTTTGGAACTAGGGGATCCCAAGTGGCCTGAGGTCACCAACACAGCTCAGAGCCACACAGAGCCAGACACTCTGATAACTCAAACTGTTATCAGGTAGTCCCAGACTCTAAACACCACTGCCAGCCCACCAGGAGCTCACCTGGGGCTTAACCAACCTTCAGCAGAAGGTAAAATTACCTCCTGGCTTTTCACAGCCCTTTCAAAAGCCCTGGGAAGCACAAATGGCACCTTGTAACTCTACCCTAACTACCCCCACCAACCCAAGTACTCCAGGTGCATGAGGAGATGGGTACAAGGTAGGAAAGAAGGTGATAAAAAAGGAGAGGGAAAGAGGAGAAGGAAAAAAAAATAAATCCATTATCTGCTTGTAATTGCTCGAATTATCTGAACTTCCCTTTGCTGAATGCTACTATTCCCTGTAGTCCTCCCCTTCATCATCCAACCTTAATATTGCTAAATCCTTCATGCATGTGTCTGCTCAGGTTTAAAGGCCTTCAGGACACACAAAGACCTTCAGGACAAAGCACAGGCCAGGCTGAGTGAGAGGTTTCTCATTCCCCCTCTAGAACCAGCCATGCAGAAGTCTCCCATTTGTCAGAGTGATTCAAATCCCTCATCAAAATTCAGCCAAATGGTGTTTGCAAAGTGATGACCCTCCTCTGGGTCATTATTATGTAAGGAAATAAATTGGAAAGAGAGAATGAAGAGACCCAGGTGGATGGTCACACAATGAGGAGACTGCAGTGATCCCAGTGCTGCCACATGCTGCGTGTTCATCCTCAATGCTTTAAGGGACCCCATAGTCTCTCTTTTCCAAAAAACACAGCCCCTTTTAATAGAAGAACAGCTTATGAGCTTCCCCACTGAGAGAAAAGAGGGAAATTGTTTCATTAGAGAGAGGCTGATTTTCACTCTAGCTCCAGTAACATTGGGAATTGATAATTTCTGTATCAGCAAACGCAGGGGTTATACTGAAGAAATTACGCTGAGAAAAGGCTACTATCTCAAATTTAACTTTGGATTGCTGTTGGGATTTTTCTAGTTCTGTAGTTCTGGCACCATGAACAGCACCCCATTGCACTGGGCATTATATAAATGCAGGTGGAAATGAGGATCCTTGTCCCCAGCCCCAGGTAAGTGATATCAAGTGGACACAATTGATGGGGAGAAAAAAATGGTGAAATCAGCATAGGCTGCCATCAGGGCACAGTGATGAGGTTGCTCCCTGCTTCTCAGGTAATAGAAAGCGTGTCTGTTTTAATATCTAATCTCTTTAATGAATCACATTGGGCAAAGCCACAGACGCTCCATCTGAAGGGTACAGGGGGTTAAGATCACAAAGCAATCTCATGCTGTTCCTACTGTCAGCATTTGTCTTTGCTTCACATGACATTGGATTGAGCAATGGAATTGGCAACTAAAATATGATTTCCAAGAAACAATTATTTCTTTGTTGGATTGTGTTTGGGGGGTGGGGGTGTTTCCCCAATTTAAGACACATTATTTCTTTTGAAAGTAAGAGTCTGGGGAGGAAAATAAATAAACACCAAGTTCGGCTACTGTTGACTTACATCTCCAAAAAATAGGATTTCTTTTCATTTGTTTTCCCTCCTCCCTTTTGATGGGGCATCTTGACATTTGTAAGAGAAAGTCTTTGGATATGTGAATGCCATTACTTGCTTTCTCCAAATCTGAGATCTCCCAGCTGTGAGAGATGGCAGCTGGTGCTGTGAAAATACAGAACACAAAATGGGCAGCCTCTATTCCAGGGATTGTAGCAGAGGCTGGAAAGAGGAGGACAGAGGAAAACCAGACAAAGGGAGAAAGAAAATATTTGGCTCTTCAGGCACCTTGGGCTTGTATGGCCACTCACCAGCATCTGCCCAGCTCAAAATGTCATGATTCCCAGTTTGTCATGACTGACATTACCTTTGGTATTCCAGAGAGCCAGGCAGCTAAATAAGGATGAAATATTCACAAGGGGAGAGAAAAGAGCGATCAGTCAAGTGATGTTAAGTGTTCAATATGTTTTGGTCTTTCTTGTGGCACAGAGGGTACAAGAGTGACCCAGCTGGGCAAGGGGCCTGTGTGTCATACCTTGGGGTTTGTTCTCCCACAAAGATGAAGACATGAGAAAATGGGCTGACAGTAAAGCTCCCTTATCACTCTCCTCACCCCTTTCCTTCCACTGCTCCCCCCCATCCAGAGGCTATCTGGGGACATTCATATCCAAAAATATATGGGCACATTAAATTAAAAAAAAATAAATAACAAATTCTGAGGATCCAATATCATTCATCAGAGAGACAGCCCTTGCTCTTTCCAATGACAATGGTGCTAATCTTATCCCCTGGCTGCTGCCCAGAAGTGACATAATGCTTAAAAATGTGTTTGTTTTAGAGGCTATTTACCACAAGAGCAGGGCGGGGGAGAGATGCAAAGGCAGGAAAGGAGCTGGGTTTGTGGTCACCCCAGGCCGGATCCTCGATCTATCACAGTCCATTTGCACAGCTCTGTGTCACATTCAGCTCCATCAATACAGAGGGGAGCAAAAGAATCCTTCTGCAAAGGACTTGGAGCACTTTTTGATCGCTTTGGAGCTGAATATGCATGAGCAGGAGAGCGACACAAAGGTTAAGGAAAGTATCAGCTGATCACAGTTCCCTCTTCAATACCCAGACTGAGGTGACTGCGTTTAGCAGCAGAGATCTTTTAGTCATCTTTTGTTTCAAGACTAATTTTATTTCTCCAGTGTGAACTCTGGAGTGATTTAAAAGCAACAAGACCTGCTCTTTCAGCATCACTCTGATGGAAATAAGTGGTTAACTGAAGAGACATCGATCTGCATGAGCTTTGGTCTATATTAAGAACACTCCCATCAGAAACCCCAACTGAAGACATGCTGTACTCATGCAAAGCGAAGCCAGATTCCTAATAGGAAAATTACTTCAGCATCTTACCAGGTTAAACCATGCCACTATAAAGCCTTCCTGCCAAATGTAGGCCCCTCATCCAGATCTGTCGGAGGCAGTGTAGTCAAACCAATTGTTAAAATCACAGCCAGCTCCCCAAATGCTTGTCAAAGGCTCATTTCAGAGCACCCAGGTCCCTCCAGGCCCCAACATGGGGCTTTCCAAGATGCTCATCTTGGAGAGAATGAGAAAACTCAGTCCCTGTAGAAACAGATCTGAATTTGACATATATTTATACACACCCAAACTCATATATATACATGTATATATAGTGCTACCATGAGACACAGCACCATGGGTAGTCTGTAGTTTCAGGGGTCATTCAACAAGAAATGAGGTTTGCACTATTTATCCTGAAATAGATATGTAGGAGCTGAGAAACCAAGTGGAACAATTTAAAATCATGGTTTTAAATACACATTTCATGCAGATTTTACTAATCCACTCTTTCCTGATTAGTAACATGTGAAAAGAGAGGAGGCTATTTTGAACTTTCACAATATAGTAGATTAATCACCATTACATAGTGATTTAAACTCCCAATACATTTGCAAACAATAACTACTCAGAAAGCACAAAGTGACGGCCTGATTAGGTCTAAAGTAAATATATTTCATTTAGTGCTTCAGTGTCATGATAGGAGAAGAAAGAGACCCCACGCAGAGCTGCACCAGGGCATGTTGGCTCCCAAGGCAAACACACCGCCTCTCCTCCTCAGTTCTTGCATTTCCCTTTACTCATCAGAGGAACAGCCACCAAGATGGGACAAGCTGTCCTTCACAATGAGGTGCTGGACGTGGTGTTCATGTAACAAGGTGCAGCTGGGAGGAAAACCTGACCTGTAGGAAGCCCAAGACTGAATCTGATCTGGCTGAAGTGCTGGGAGTGTAAAGGAAAAGAGAGCAGGACGTAACAGCACCAAAAAGAGAAGCCATTCCCTGACTAGGATTCACCAGCCACCTGTCCAGCATCTCCATTGGTACATGGCACATCAGGACACAAATGAACACAAAAAAACCCTAATCCAGATAATACCTGACTTCTAATCATAGAGGGCCAATACACAGAGGGCTGGGGGTTTCCCTTTTAGGAGTATTTGTCATTAGGAGGAGTGTTTTCCACTATGAATTTCATTGAAAAAGCAGAATGAAAGGTTGGTAGTGAGTGAGCCAAATTCTCCAGTTACAATCCCAGCAAGATTGATAGCCAGCCTCATTGTCCTGAGCTCCATAAGGAGAAACAGGCTGGATAAATCCTGACTTATTGCCTGATCCTCCCATTGCCTTTCAGAACAGTTTTGCCTGGCTTTGTCCAAATAGGCTGATATGATGTGTAAGAATTGCTTTTTTATTCTTTGAATGCTTTGTGAAAAGATTTGCTCTGCAAATCTGGCTTAAAAGTAGGACAGAGGCAGAAAAGAATAACCCATCCTTCAAAGAATAGAAGTAAATCCCTGAATCCAGCCACTTATAGGTACTCAGGCCCTAGAAGGTTACAGAAGGCCAGCTTAATACACAAAATCTCCCTGAACACTAATCAGTGCCTAGCAATTTGACAAGATAAAAATTTGATAACACATTGGCTGACTGTGATTGCCCAGGGAAAAACATCTCCTTCATAATAATCTTATTTTAGGTGAGCAGTGCTATTTTTTGAGCCTATTCTTTGCGCGGAGCAATTTATTTTTATGGCTGGCAAAAGAAAATAAATTCCTCAGAAATGGCTCCTCAGTGAATCGGGGTCTCTGCAGCTCATTTTACGTTTATAGATAAGCAAAAGGTCAATTGAATGTTATGTCTTTTATGGCACGGTTTGCTAAGCCTTCGTGTAACAGGAAGAGATAACACAACTGCTCCAACGTTCCCTCCAGGAGCCTTGGCTGAGGGGAGCCTTCTGTTTTGTGAGGTTGGAGCAAGACATGGAAGATTGGTCACTTGTCACAGGGTATTTGTCTTGTTTGTGAGGTTTAATAGAGTGCACAGTGTGAGATAGAGTGGGTATTGCTGATGTGAAGGCAGGAACGTGCTGGGACCCTCCAGTATTTCATGGTTCTCATCACGCATTGGTACACCCGGTAATTTTAACTTATCAGAGCGTGTTTTCTGTGGAGTTTTCATTCCTGACCAGAAGAAGCTGGAAGCATTTTCCCTCTCATGTACATTTGATTTAACGCTTGGATCCTCACACCACTACCTGGCTCCAGTTTTACCTGCTGAGCATCACCCTGCAGAATTACCTCTCACCATTTTCCCACTTCGCCTTTTCTTGCGCTGTGCTCGGCATAACAGGGGCTGTGATCTCAACTGACCTTTAAGAGAAAAGATTAAGGTGAAAATAGTTAATGCTGCAAGAGTGGCTGCAAAACCTCGCAGCATGTTATTGCACTTGCTGGAGAAAAAATCCTTCAAGAACCAGGTTGTGGTAGGAGAGGCTCCTGTGAACGCCTAGCAGCACGTTCCTGACGTTCGGAGTGTGTTCACAGGCTCAGAGGGCAGCGAGTGCCAGAGCCTGGTATTTCCAGGCTACACTGTTTTCTTTGAGGATATAAAACAAAAATACATGCTGAACAGATCTAAACAGCTGCTCATTACACATGCACTACTCTCATTCCACTTTCACCCTGTTTTCCTTTCAGGAATCCTTGCTTTGAGCCCTCTCCTCTGCCCTCAAGTTCTGTACTCTTTAGAGCTGCCTCATTCCATTCGATCACCAACCCCGAGCTCTACAGAGAAGGGCATGGCCTGTAAGTGCTCACCAAATCCTCTGATACAGTGCTTGTCCCAGCCCAGCTGGAGAAACAGCACAGACAAAAAGCTCTCACGTATTATTGGAGAGTTAATAAACCCATTAGTGTGTATTTTCTGTATGATCTTGCTGCAGTGCTGGAAAAGCAAGTCGCAGCTATCTCTTTCAGAAGCTCTGGCAGTTTGATAAACACAAGGATTCTCTTGCTAATAAAACTGTTTGAGGAAGAGAAGCCTTGTGTTTCCACCTTTACTCTGATGGATTTGACCCCCATGCTCCTGCATCTACAGAGACACAGGGAGAGCAAATGAACTATGACCGAGCCCCCATTTCTGAACAAATAACACTCTCAGCTCACTTCTGATGTAGTTAAATATCTTTACCAGGTATTTAAGGCTAATCAGAGAGAGCATTACTCAGACAGCTTTTTAGCTGTCCTAGAAGTTCTATTGCATGTGTGCATTGTCCACAGGGCTCAGCATCTGTGCTCTGCACCCTTTCTGCTCTCATTCATTGTTTGATATCTGAATTATGTGCCAGCTACACAGTTAAAATGAGCTCTTAGAAATAACCTTTTCCTCATCCACTGAAGCAGTTACAATTCCCTGACATAACTCATCTAATCACCACCTCAATGAGCAGGGCTTAATCTAAATGCATGTACTGAGCACCTGCCACATGTACTCTTCATTTATCTTACACAGCTTTACATTAAAATCTAGCGTGGACCTTTGATACATTATAGATGACTGTATCAGGCTGTACACGGCGTAAATTAGGAGCAGCCACTCAGAGGACATTACAATTATCTCCTCGCCGATACATAGCTTTAATTAAGCTACTGCCACCTTGAGGGATTAGCAATCAGATCCCAGGCTGTATATGGCAAGAACATGAAATGCAAAGCCTTGATTATTTTGGCACCCTCGGAGCACTTGAGCTGTAAAAATTAAAATGCCTTGGAAGGAAGAGCCCGTTGTAGCGGAGGGATTGTGTTACCTGCCAGCACAACCCGCTGCACAGGCACTGCACTCCAGAAACGGCCCTGACACAAGCCTGAATTTTTCAGCAGGGGAAGAGCAGACAGAGTTCACTGTTGACTTGGCTAAGTTGGCTGTTTTTCACACAAGAGGTAACTGGAAGTTCAGGCTCTTTCTTTTTTTTTCTATTTTTTCCTCTTTTGTCTCTGTTTTAAAGATAGTCTGTGACAGAGTTTAGCTTGTCTAATCTCTTAAAGATTTTTCTATACATCTTATATTCTGTCATTGTCTTACCAAGAAGATCTTGTTTCCTTAGGGAACAGAAATGGTTGAGGTCTAACGGACTTGTTTTTCCATCTTCCAGCCAGTTTTTCCAGAGAAGCAGCAGCCTGGTTGCAGTGTCTGTATCTGCAGCAGGGCTGCAGATTGCACTGCAATTTTCCAATTCTGCCCTTGGGATAATGGCTGCGACTCATGGCAACAGGCTTCCACTGTGCACATGCAGAGCTGAAAACTCCGACTTACAAACCAAGCTCACAAAAGTCTCCAAAGGTTTTTTAAAAGGCTGAATGTCCATGGCAAGTCCTTTCACTGCACTCATGTCACTGAAGCGGTTGTACCCCCAAATTGAGGGATTTTAGGCTGCATGTTAGCCTAAACACACACTTCTATACACCACCTTGAGTGGCAGAGGTGAATATCTTGGTTCTATTTCCAGCTCCAGCCCCTTGTCCCTACAGGCTTTCTGCAGATGAGGATTTGAGGCTGCCCATCAGCAACGTCAGGCTGGGGAGACCATTCTGCCCTGGAAAGGGATTTCAAAACAGGTTGTAAAGTGCAACTAAGTGTAACATCCATGAACTCAGCTTCAGAGAGGGCACCTCATGGTACTGTCCAACAGATCTTCCCTGAAGATCCCATCCCAGAACACAGACAACAGTTTCATTTTCCCAGTAAATGTCCTCTATAAAAGTGAGTATTGCATGTGCCTACATATTTAGGAACATGCTAAAAACAGTTATGATAAACAATCCCAATACTAATGATGTATGTCTCTAGATATATATAATATCTCTTAGATGGGTGAGAGGCAAGCAATATTTTTGGTGATAGAAGGAAATCAGTAGTAAATCAGAAGAAAGAAGAGAAAAAAAACTATTAAAAACCTCAGGACATTTCTTAGCTATGGATCTCCAGCAGAGTTATGTAAATATTACGGTCCTGATGATCAGCTGGTCTCTGTGGCATTGCTGAAAATTAAATATAACCCAGGGATGCTAATGACTTTCTGTTAATTTCCAGTAGCACTGCAAGATTTAAAACCTCCTTTTTCACATCAGTGACTACGTGTACACCTCATCACTGGGAAAACCACGGTGGACTCCTCCCAAAATAAATGGAGCAGAAAAAACATTTCAAAAGGGTCAACTCTGCACTTCCCAACATATACATGAATTCACAAAGGCAATAAGCCAGATTATCTTTTTAATTTTCATATATAATAAATTCAATAAAATAATCTTTCTTGCCTTATGCAATATTTGAATTCCATGAAAGAGAGAATATTAAAAAGGAGGGAGACAAAGCCATGTTATTTTGACAAAAGCAGCTATTATACAGATTGCCAAAACTGAAGTCAGCAAACGCTATACATAAACAAGCTGAATACACTTCCACCTTCTCTAAGTAGACATCTGGACACACATCACAGAGACATTAGCATCGCCAGATGTGCAGAAATCTCTAAATTTAGTTCAGGATAAGGGGGGGGGGGGTTGTTTTGGGGTGGGCTTTATTTTTTATTCTGCCTTTTTTTCCAAAAAGCTCATTTGCTTTGCCTAGGAAGTAGAAAAGAAGGCTCTGAAAGGTTTCTGAACTGAGTGGCTGTCAGATGCCCAGCATAAATCAAACCTGACAGGGCAGCAGGGAACGCTGATTTAACTCCCCCCAGCACCAGCTCCTACTCAGATCAATATAAATTTCCAAACGTTTAGAATAAATGTAAGTAAAATCGTTCCAGTACCATAAACATTCCTTTCATTGTTTTTTCCCCCCTCTTCTTTTCCCCCATTGGATGGGGCTCTGCAAGCCCTGCTCCATCTGACACTCGGCTTCCCCAAGCCAGCTGTCAGTGTTTGATTAATGGTTCAGATCCTGCACACCACATTTGCCTAAGACATGGAATACTCTCTGCAGCTCTGACTTTGCAAGGCACATTCTCCCTCCCCTAAGCTGCTGCAGTCCCACAGTGTATTTTCATGCTTTGCTTTCCATGGGACCTGTGAAATTTCTCCCCAGCGGTCAAGCTGCAAGCTGAAGCTTTTCATGGCAGGTGGCCCAAATTTTTTATTGTTTAAACTGCACCATGATGTGGATGGAACCACACTGGTCACGTCTTGTACATCAATGTTACATACATTTTAAAAAAAAAAAAAAAAAGAAGTTCCCATGGTGTTGGAGTTCATCTTGAAATTGTAAATGGAAAATGAATGTGTGTGAGTGTGTGTGCCTAGAATTGTCTGTATGTACAGAAAAAAATATAGAGCTATTGTGGAAGAAATATCTGGACTGATATGTATTTTTCATTGTGCTCAGACTCCAGGGATTTTCATCTAAGACTTTTCCTTCAGGCAGCAATCTAGCAAGGGAGATTAAGCACAGTCCTTGAAAACACTCGTTCAGATGGCAGGTAAAGAAGAGCTCTGCACATCTGCTGAACAGAATCCAACCAATAACCCAGTCCAGGTTTCCATGAGATACCTTTTCAGTCAGGTCAGAAGCTGAAGTTTGAGAACTCCGTCCTCCTTTTTTTTTTTTTTTTTTTTAAAAAAAAAAAAAAAAAAAAGTGGCAATGATTTTTACCTCTGGACTCATGCACTTATCTAAATCACCTTCTGTTCCATCAAGTCAGACAATCTAGTGAAGAAGTCCAGCTGGAATAAGCTTTGGAGTTTAATAGGTACTGCCTGGCTTGACATAAAATGGACTGAACTCCACAAAAAAAAGTTCCAAACACTGATTACGCTAAAATAATTTCACCTACGACCTTCACAGGATTTCTGTAATTGTGTAGACGCAAAAAAAGACCAATCATTTGCTGGAAAAGTAGGCAGAGAGGAAGATTGTGGCACGGAAGAAGGAGAAGTCATTGATTTTATCTTTTCTTCCTCATTGACAGGCCTCATAACTTTGAAGAAAAGAGAAATCTGAAGGTCTAATCTGTGCCATAAAGCCAGTTCCAGTGTGAGCATCTAAAGACAGCAGACTCACAAGCATTTAACACTAACAAAATTAAGCACAACCCCATCCTCACACAATTCAAACAGCTGGAATAAGTTCTGTTCCATACTCCACAGAGAACATCTTAAGTCTGTTCTATCCTTGAATTTTCACTAATTGTGACATTTTCTAGGAACAAGTGTGTCTAGAGAATCTTAAATTTACCAAGCCGCAGATTTAAAATATTTTAAAAGAGCACATTTCTACACAAATCTTTATTTTTGGTGTGGAACTTGATGCCACATAACATTTCGCAGAGCAGAGCAGTGTAGGTTGCAACTTTTGGCACTTTGCTATGAAATAAATCAAACACTATTTATTTTCTGAATAGTCTTAGTTTTCATCAACCCTTTGGTAGCCTGAGCCAGTTCAGCCATCTCGAAAAACAATGACAGGAATGTCATGCAAAGTTCCAGCCCTCCCTGCAGTCTTTTCCACCCTCCAATTGCAGAAACTCACCTAGACTAAATGTTTACAGGATGGGAGAGTTGTCAGACACTTATCCTTTGCCATCTGGCAGTAATTTGCACCCCCCCAAAATAATCTCCTTTTAGGAGTTCAAACACCAAGTTCAAAGGAAAACCTCAGAATAAACAACATATTTCACCTGGTATTGAAACCCCAAGAGAATTTCAGCATTACCTGATTTCATCTTGAAACCATAAATCTCCCCAGGTTTACACCAAGGTTCAGGACTTGGTTGGGACAAACGGAGGCTTTTCACAGATTCTTCACACCAACTTCACATGATCCCCATCAACAGCACTGATGGGTTTTTCAGAAGGAGAAAACAGACCTGAAAATCCCAGCTTTTGAGGACACTTCTAGTTTAAATCTCAGCCTATATTTGAACTGTTTCTATTCATCTTTTTTGCCTGTAACAGGCTAAGACAAAGCAGTACATATTCAAGAGCACAGCATGAAATAAGTATTGATGAAGGTGTATCTTAGGAGGCAGAGACAACTTCTGTGCAGTTCACAGTGGGAATGCAAGTATTAAATCAGCTAACAAATTTTAAAGGATTACAGTTAATTTTTTGAATATGAACTATTTCAAAGATTAAAACTCTTACAAGAAAGCCCAAACCCTAAAATCCCAGTCTTCCTGCATGTACCATTTTACTGTTCATTAGTACCTGCACTCCTGAAGTTCTAATTAGAGGTGTTACAGATCTTTGAGAAGGATTGATTCTTACTGTGTTATATGGCCAAAATCTGAGGCATGAAAGCCCTCTAAGGCGCTTAATCTTGAAAATCTAAAATCCAAGCTTTACAGTTTTGGGGGTTTTTTCGTAAGCAAACTGCTGCTTTGTCATCTGCCCATCTTTCCCAGCTACTAGAGTTTACAAATACTTTCATTTGTTATCACAAAAAGGCACTTTGAGAAAAAAAATACTCCTAAAATACAGGTTTATTAATATTCACATCACTCGACATTTGTGCAGAAGCATTGTCCCAAGTTCACAGAGCACAATCAAGTTTAACCTTTTGATTTTATGCTTTTAGCCGGGGAACAAATTTAGTGTTTTGAAACCCTTATCTACTGCTCTTCAGTCCTGCCTTTCAAGCATAATCTCCATCAAATGCTGGGGCAAATGTCCTCCAGGTGACCTTGAAATGAATCAGAATATGCAGAGAATCCGTTTTGAGGAGCATAACAACTTGTTTCGTACTCAAGGAAAACAGACATCAAAACCAAAGAGGATTATCTGGGGCTGCCTGGGGAGGGTGATGCCTCCGTCACCTCCTACTAACCAATTTCATTAAAAACATGACACAGTGCAGAATAACACCACTGAAATAAGTGTCCTGTACTACATCCTTTGAAGGGGAAAGAGCAGTCAGCTGTGTCACACGTATCAAACGAATCTGAAGGTGTTTTTTTCAGGAAACAGGAGCCTGGGTGGATTAGAAAGAGAAATGTAGTATTTCCCATATGTGTTCCCAACCTGCTTGTTGAGCAGATCCATATCAATAAAATCTGTCTTCCGAGTTCTGGCTACTTAAAATTATTTCTATAAGCCTTGTTACTAAAGCCCCAGTAATTAGGAATACAGGCTTGATTGGCACCTACTCATTGATATGTTTAGCAAAAGAAGCAAGAGTTGAACTCTGTGGAACAATTGTTGTTTCTGTGGCCTCCTCCTACTTAGGCCTCAGTTTATCTTGGAAGATGGAAAAATAATTAAAGAAGGTCTTTATATAAGCAGTTATCAACCACACTTTCTGCTGCAACAGAACCACCAGGAAAATTAACAACAGGCAGTGTTGGTCCTGGTAAAATTTTTTTTCTGGGAAAAAATACTGACTGTTGCACTCTATGCAAGGAGTTCTGCTCTCACTAATATGGTTCCCCAATGCCCTTCCCTAAGACAAATTAAACAGCATCACAGCCTGAAAATTATGGAACAAGACCATAACAAAAAGGTTCTCTACTCCCTTACAGAGGTCTGTATCATTAGGATGAAAAAACAAAGATATTTTAGGTCCATGTTTATCTTTTGAGTTGATTTTAAATTATAGTGGTATATTCTGTTTATTGTTCTTTGAACACAGTCTCATAATACCACATCTTTACCCTCACATTTAAGTACTGAAAATTTGGGAGATGCATGGGTGCAGGGGTTTCTCTCACTCTTCATAGACTCTTAGGCCAGAAGGAAATGTGTTCACAGAATCAGAGTCACAGAATGGTTTGGGTTGGAAGGGGCCTAGAAAATCCTCTTGTTTCAACCCCCTGCCATGGGCAGAGACATCTTCCACCAGGTCAGGTTGCTCAGAGCCCCATCCAGTCTGGCCTTGAACGTCTCCATTGATAAGGAGTGCACAATCTCTCTGGACAACCTGTTCCAGTGCCTCACCAGCCTCACAGTAAAGAATTCCATCCTAGGTTTTGATCTAAGTTACCTTACTTCAGCATCAGGCCACTGCCCCTCGTCCTACCTGTGAGAAGTCCCTCTCCAGCCCTCTGTTGCACTCTTGCAGAACAGAAGTCAGCAAACCCCACCTGGTCATTTCTCTATCAAAGTCACAGCTGCTGTTCAGGACAGGAGGAGAGAAAACCCACAAGGAGACCCGGGTGAGTTGTGAGTTACCTCCAGTGTCAAAAATAGCAGAGCTCGACTTCAGGGAGCTTTACCTTCCTACCACTGGATCTCACTACATGTTTTGCTTCCCACCTCCAGATTAATGGAGCTG
Source organism: Donacobius atricapilla (assembly GCA_013397315.1). Taxonomy (NCBI): domain Eukaryota; kingdom Metazoa; phylum Chordata; class Aves; order Passeriformes; family Mimidae; genus Donacobius; species Donacobius atricapilla. The sequence continues at coordinate 316,063 of WBMY01000780.1, forward strand.
TCTACTGTCTATTAGTGGATCAAATCACCTCTTAACCTCCTCCTCAATAAACTGAATAGATTGAAGGAAAGGAGACATTTAGCTTTCTCAAAAGGGTGTGAAAGGACACCAGTCCTTTCTCATCCCCAGAAAAGGGCTGATGAAGGAGATGCGATCAGTTGCAGGCATTGAGCCAGTCCCCATGGGCAACGTATTCATTCTAAGTGGGTTGAGCAGTTGAGAAAAATATGGGTTTAACTGGAAAATTTATGGACAGCTATTGAAGATTTCTTCCTTTAGTTGGCCCCTTGTATAATACTGCCTTTGATGTTTCTCAGTGTTTGAAAGGCTTTCCAGCAAATGAAGGAACAATGGAGGTTTCGTTGTTTTTTGGTTTTTTTGGTTTTTTTTAAACAAACCTTTCATTAAAAAAAAAAAAAAATTGATGATAGTGCACGAGTACCTTGAATGTATGCAAAAAAATTTCCATCTTTTCAGTCCATTCCAGTACCCTATAGAACCATATCAAGCAATTGGTAATTATGCCATGCACATTATTATAGAAATGCACTGTTTATCATCCAACGAGCCCAGAGCAACAGCGTCCCTTTAGGACTTGAGGGGGACTAAACTCCACTCGCCTGCTAAAATTGCAAGCAGTTGGCTGGACTCTAAGCCACCTGCAGCTCAGCCGTGCATAAGTCTAGGGGCTGTTACTGTATTTTTATACAAATATATTCACAAAACATCAGAATATCTAACATGAAATCACCTTTCAAGGCAAAGAAAACAAAAAACTATGATATTATTACTGTACTATGATATTAACATCATTTTGGAGAGCCTGGATGTTTCATGGTTGTTTTGAACACTGGTGGACCCAAGAGAATAGGCTGGTTTCCAAGTATTTTCCCAGTTCTCTTCTGTGATTGGCACGAGTAAGACCAATTGCCAGCTTCAGAACTAACCTCACAATTTACTTATAGGATTTCACCACCATTGTAAACACAGCTGAGAACAGATTATCAGAATTAATAATCAAGTTCCTGGTATATGAATATGTATACAGTTTTTATTGCTTTAATATTCCAGTCTTATCATTCCCCAAATCCCAGAATGTTTCTGCCAGTAAACATGTTCATTCAAGTGCTAGCAGGGAGCCAGCCTGCAAGGAGCATGAGAACTGGTGAAATAAATGAGTTTAGAAAGAGGAACAGGGGAAAAAAGAAAAGCAGCTTGCTCGTTGAGCACTCCTCTCACCATTTTCCTTCCACTTGTCCCAAAGCATTTATCACATTCCTCAACTTTACAAGAGAATCTCGAAAGCTGTAACACCATCAAGAGTAGCAGAAGTGGGAGAGGAAAGCAGGAGGTGGAAGGAGCCTCAGCACTGTCTGATTTGCTTCAAGACAGAGTTGCTTCTGAGGAATAATGACTACATCCTGCTCAAAGATGAGACTTATCACGACTGTTACCTTTAATAACCCTGATTCCTCAGAAGAGCCCTCAGTGCTGAGGATGAGGCTGTGAGCTGGCAGCTTGAATTATTCATGAGGGCTGGTGGAAAACAATCATCTGCTCTGGCATTAATGGTCTGTAAAGAGTTGCTTTTGACAAAACCATTTAACACCAGCAATAAAATAAATAAATTAATAAGGGGGAGGGGGAGAAGGGAAGAATAATAATGATAATAATAATGATGTACTGATGTAAGCCAGCCTGGAAAATATTGGTGTCTTAGACTGCAGATCACAGGCTCTTCCATCTCATCAGGGAGGCAAGGAGAAGGGGGAAGAAAAAAAAACCCCAAACCAAAAAAAAAAACCAAAGAAACAAAATAATAATTCTTGCTCCCAAATGGTGAAATACTGGAATATAAATTTGGGTTGGAGTTGGACAAACAGCAGATCTTGCAGAGGAAAACATGTAGAGGCCAAAGGAAGATATTATAGGTAATTAAATCTCTGCTCCGAGCAGGGAGGGAGGCATGGAAAACCTGGAATGGTTTTCTTAGGTCTTTGTTAATGCAGCAGAGGGAAAAAGATTCATAGGGTGAATGACAACAGATCGTTTGGCTCCACCTCTGCCATAGCCTTGGTAGATTTCCATGGCTGATTTCTACATGTAAATGTGACACTTGTTTTCTCCTTGCTAAATAAAGAGGTTTAACTTGAATAACACAAAGGGGACTTGAGAATTCAAAGTCCAGGTAGGAGTCTGAGATTTTTAAGTGGAGGATTTTTCATTACACACTTCATTAGAGTAGATTATGTCTGTCAGGTGCCCTTCACAGCAACTTACAAAAGAGCAACTTTGGAAAAGAAAATTATTTTGCACCATTTTCTTTTATTCAGCACACTCCAATCTACTTGGGAAGTGTGGCTTTTTGAGAAGAAAAAAAAATAGTAGTACTTTGCAGTATTATTGTGGCCCTTGAGTTGTTTGACTTTTGTCAGGAAATCATGTCAGTATAAATTTTCATTTTAATCTGTGTAACACAGATTACCTCTGCAATTGGGAGGTAAGATTCCAACAAGGCAAATAAAATAAATATTAAACCTTTGCCTAGCTAAGAAAATCAGTCTACACACTGCTCAGGTCACATTTCATTTATTTCCAGTAAGACTTCCTTTGTAAAAAGAGAGAAAAGAGATCAGCAACATTTGCTCTCTTTGTTTAATGATAAAACCACTGACATGGGAACTGTTCAGATATTCATCAGTAAAACTTTTTTCCGGGTTCAGGAATCAAAAGCCTAAGTCTCAGGTCTCCCCAGAGCAGGGCTGATTTCAGTTGTCACCCAAGGGACACTGTCCTGCTCTTGGACACCTCCAACGGCAAGGGCTGCAACACCCCTCAGCTCATTATTTCTCACATCTTCCAGATTTCTGACCAATCTTCTTGCCTTTTTCTGAGTCATCAGATCCACCAGATAAAACCTTACTGAGCACCCCAATTGCCACAAGGATTAGCCCCAATAGTGAATGGCAGCATTTATATCAGGTCATTTGTACCACAGAGTGAATTATAAATAAATGTCTCTCCAAGCTTTACTCCAGCAGCCCCGGATCCAGGAAAGCTTTCCAATATGCAGCTAGTTTAACAGGCTGTTCTTCATCGCCAGCCAGGCAAAGCAATTGAACACATGCTTAATTTCAAGCACACACCTAAAACTTACTGCTTCCAGTGAGACTAAAGCACTTACTGTGTTTTGATGAACCAAGCTGTTATGCACAGATCGAGCCAGCAGGATTATTCACGTTCTAAAGTCATACACCTGTTAAGTGCTTTATTGGACTGAGGGCATAATTAGTGCAAAATGTAGCTATATTTATTTAACTACAAACAGAACTAATGACTAAAATTATTTTTAAAGGAGCAGGATATTTCCAGAGGCCAACTGTGAAACCAGCTCATATTCCAAGATCTAATTCTGCATCCTCTTTGAATCCAAAGGGAGACAAAACAACCGCTGTGTTTTTCTCAGTCCCACAGAAATCACACTTGAATCAAATTATCTTTTGTATTTATCAGCTAAATAATTCTGTCAACTGTCCAACAACTGCAGCAGCCCCAGGAGCTTTTGTAAACTAGCTGATGAATGATTGGTTAAATAAATCTGCTACAATTATTCTGGTAATGAAAAACAAAAACGACAGCATGTCTTCTCTAACACAAGCTAAATCCCATTTGCTGCTTTTTGGTAATGGTACACATTTTGTTTTCTTTAACAGTGAGGATTTACATTTGTAGTTAATTGCAAAGCTCAAAATAGCTAAAGAATCTTTTTTTCCTGAGATAGGATCTTAAAAAGCTTAACATTCATATTGTCCAGGCTTATCATAATGTAACATCAGACTTAATGAAACTCACGAATGACTCAAGCATCGCTGAATTTATAGACTTTTTGTGCGTTAAGAAACAGACATGAGCTCAGACTTTGACCATAATGAATAGAGCAAGAGCACGAACAAACAGCTATTTATATGAGGGCAGTGTCTCCACAAAAAGCTGCAAGGTCCCCAGGTCAAACTCTCAGCTGATGTAAATGCCTCTTTGCATTTTATTAGAAATATGTTTTAATAAAAAGCACAGCAAGGTGTCAAAACTGAGCCAAACAACTCATCTTTTTCTGTAATCCTTCCATAATCCATCTATAACCTGTCCCGGTCACGTGCCTGCAAGAGACAGAAAAAAATAGCAAGACTTTCATCCTCTTGAAATAAATTTCTGATGAGGCCTAAATGAATGGCCACAAGCAAGCAAAGAATTGATGTGTTCCTGCCATTCCAGGATCACAAAATCTGTGTTCAGACATCAAGTCAAAGAGGTTCATCTCAGGGAAGGCTGTTGTTTATCCATTGTCTGGGATGGATGGCACAGTTTAGATAGTCTTTAGTTGCTATTAAAAAAAATGAAAGAAAGAAAGAAGGGCTTTTGTGTGGAGCTGGGTTTTCTCCAAGAATTATATATACAGATGTCCACCCTCTGCAGGGGGAACAAATTTTGTTGATACTTTTTTTTTTTCTTCTTTTTGTGCCTTGGCACACCTAAATCCACCAGTCTTTCCAGATCTTCGAATCCAGAAGGAAAAGCATCCAGGATCGCTTGCATGTGTTCTGACCTACATTTTGATCTAGCATTTGTTACTGCATGTGCTCTGCAAGTGTTTTTACAAGTCAGGCTATATTTAAACAAAAAGCAGTAATCAAGATTCGTGGGTTAGTTTGGCTTAATTTTAAAACTGAAATTATTTCATCAAGAGAAGAAAGCTCACCCGCAGTTTAGAAAAGCTATTCAGGAAGAATAAAGAAATAAAGCATAAACAATGGTTGACTGAATTCCATTTGAAGGGATAAGGGAATTCAGACCTGCTATGTGAACAAGAAATCACAGAATTCTTTTACAAGCAGAACTTTGAAATTTGCTCAAACACACTTGCCTGGCAACTTTGGAGAGGCAGTAATCCATAAAAAACATGGGTTCTTAAATCACAATCTGATCACAGGCAACTCATGGAGTGAGAAATCCCTGGATGAATGCCACACAGGTGTACTTACTTCTAGAGCAGGTGATGTTATTTGGTCTGTAAAGTGCTCAGGAAAATATTAGTTGGCAATCCTACAGTCCTCGAGGAATAAACTTGTTTATTTGTTTCAGTTAGTGGACAGTTACATTTATTCACCACAAGCATTACAATACCATGGACAGAGCACTTACATTGAGAAAAATGAAGGAAAAAGGTTGGTTGCAGTCCAAGCAGACTGCTCAGTTCTTCCCATACTCTGCTGTGACCCTGGGAATATTAGCATCACTAGTAAGAGTTGAAGCACTGTTATTTTGCCATCACCAGTAAAACTGTGACCATATTTTTCCTTTTGGAAAGGAGAAGTTGTACTTGACTTTACTAGAGCTAAAACTGGGGGGAAATTCTAAACTATAGACACAAAAAACCTGAAGCACAGAGAAGAGCAGACAAAGTGTGCATGGCAGAGTCAAAGATGAGATGGGCTGAAGAATTCAAGCCTCTGCAATTTAATGTTTAGAGAGGCAAAGATTCTGCCAGAAGCACAACCTCAAATGGGAGCACATTATAAAACAAGCTACGTAAGAGTGTTTATGTTAAAACATGGAGATTTTCTTTTTCTTCAAATGATAAAAAAAAACAGCTTAAATTTTGATACACATATATGCATGTGTTTGTATACTGCTGTCCTTTTGTGGTTGCATTTTTTTTCTGCTTACAAGGATGATCAAGGTCAGTCTACAAGGCCTAGGGATCTTAATCAAATGCAAATTAAAACATGAACGCACAGAAGATCATAATATTCAATAAGGCAACTTTGGAAATAGAGTAAGTGAATTAGAGGGTTGAAGGCATAATTCATTTTCAATGGATAATGTAAAGCTACACGGGAAGGAAATGCTTGTGCATTTGCAAAGCCCAGAGTCAGCTCAGAATAAGAAACTGGATAGATGGATTTAGCAGGTGACACATAAGGTTTCCCTGAGGTGAGTAAATTTCCCTGAGAAATGAACCAATTCTTGCACCTGTGCTACAGGGTTATGAAACCCTGGGGAATGAAATACCATCTAGAAGTTAAAATTTGTTATTGCATATGCAAGATTTAATTCATGAGTACCTGTGCAGAGAGAACTATTTTCCATATAACTGCAGCTGTGTTCCAAGACAAGCATCCCAACAAAGAGAGAACAAACTCCAGTGAGACTGGGAGAAGAATGTTCCCTCTGATGGCCTCCTGCTGATACAAAGTCCTTACAAGAATGACAAAGTCAAAGCATGACTGTGCCTACAGCAAGAAACAAATACTGATGAGAGGCTAGTGAGTGACAGTGGTACAAGGTGATGTCTGTAAACTTGTCTACTCCTGAATTCCTGCACTATTTATATACAGAAAATACCAAAAATGAACAAGGACATAATGATTAAAAAAAGTCTTGAAGCAATAGCTCATTGCCACCCCTTGAAAACAAGTAGGAAGAGAATTTTGTGGGCATTTGTTTCCTTTTGGGATGCTTTTTAAAGTGAAGTATCTGATTTAAGTAAATTTGCAATCTCAGTTCTCTCACTTGCAGTTAACCCAAATTGGACACCCAATTCCTTACCAGCCCCTCATAGTATCCACTGAGTGGTATGAGAGAACAGAATAGAAATCTCTAAAATATGCACTTTGGGAGCACCAAAGACTCTCTCCGGTTCAGACGGGCATGAGCTTGTACCACCTGTGTGTGAATACTTGCAGCCCTGGAAGTGCAGCCCTGCTCAGGCAGCAGCTGACATCACTGACAGAGGATGCTGCTCACCCTCTCAGCCTGAGCTCAGCACAGAGGACGAGCTGCTAAATCAGACCTTGGCAGATCCAGCGCCCAAACAGCCGTGATGCAGTTCAGTCCCTGGTGGCACCAACCCGTAAGTAGATCACAGTCACTTTGTAAATTTGGCCCTCTTTAAAATGGGTAAATACATAATCTCACACTAATTCTTGCAGTTAATTCCCTTGCACACAGCTTTCATATTTCTGGATAATTAGAAGAAAATGTAATCCTTTCCCAGAGACACATTGCGCTCAGTGTTTCCTCTTCTTTAATAAAGATTTTGTAATTTTACTTCCTTGGCAAACGGCCCAGCTAAGTGACCTTGTGTATTTTACCTGTAGGAAAAGCAGCAACAGGAATGGAGCACAAACAGCCATTAGCATTAGAGTCTGTATTTAAATATTTGGAGGAAAACAGGAGCTTGTAGGAGCAGGGCTGGCTTTTGTGAACACTCCACCGTGCCATCCCCAGCTCTTTAATGTGTCATCAACACCGCCAGCTTTTCTTCTCTCCTTTGCCACCCAGCAGTAATTAAATAGCCTACATCAGAGTGCACTAAACAGTACAAGTTTCCCTGATTTCTAGTAATACTATTTCAGAAACATCAGTTTTCCACTTTAACTTATTCTTTGACCTGAATCCGCTATCAGCACCAAACTATTCCCATTGCTGTTATAAACTTTGGTGTAGGAAAAGGTCTCTACAGTGCTGAGGAAAATAAAAAAACGTTAGAGGTCCAGAGTCAGGTATACATCCCTTGTCTACTTTCACTACCTGAATACCCAGTTAATTTATTTTATCGTGGCATAAATATCTATCTCCTTGCAGCCTGGGAACTACAGAAAAAAAAAAAAAAAAAAAAAACAAAACAACCTACTTTTTTGTTTAAATGAGATTAAAAAACTGTGGCATTCTGTGGCTAAGCTTGTGACAGGAAAAAAGCACTTCCCACCTATGAATCTATAAATACTTTGCAGATAGTAATTCACCTTTGTATCACCCCTGAACAACAGGTTAATATTGTTTCTCTCCTTTGGGACTGAAAAACTGAGCTGCAGAGAAGCTCAATGATGGCTCAACATCACACAGCATTTTAGTGTTGGAAGAGACAATAAACCTGAGGCAGGAGAGTTATTGCAGTCCTTCCCGCTAATAAATGCATGTTAGGGAGATGTGCATGCTGGGAGGCTGGTTGGCCACACATAAACCCAATTTTGTCCCGGTGCAGCTGATGGTTTTGGTGGAACACAGGATGGCAGCAAACCTGACCAGTGCCTAACAGTTCTTAAGGTCTGACCTCATTCCTCAAAGGCAGAGCAGGAAGAGACCTGCAGATATCAGATCAAATCTCAACTGCCTGTTTCCACTGTTCACAGTGTAATTAAATTATAAACAAAAGGAGCAGCTATTGATCAGGTTAAAATATTTCACAAGGAGAGACGCTTGCTTCGAGCCAGGGCATCCTGAGAGATTTGCAAGCCTCAACTGCAGTGATCAATCTCAGCTCTGCACAACAAAGCCCTAAAAAAACCCTCAATATACTGAAACCTGGGGAGGGAGTGGGGGGGAAGCCAAATACTGACTTATCCTTTCCCTTCTCCACTCAAAATCCACCTGGGATCCGCAAAACTTTCCTTTTCCCCTTTCCATTACAAACCAAAATGACCTCCAAACGTCCAGCTTCTCCCCGGGTCAAGAAAGGATTTTAACAAACACCGTGGTAACATCTCCTGTGGTAAATCAGGGTTCAGGCACCAAACACACACAGGCAAAGTACTGAGGAGAAAGCTTACGAGGTTAACAGCTGACAACTGACTGGAATGGCATGGAGGTTAATTGCTATTTGCAAAGCACTTTCCAGGTCTCTCCAGATAAAAGGTTTTCTGTCTCCATTAAGAAACTTTGAAGCAAACTGCAGCCAGTGAGAAATCAGTGCCCAGTGCCTCAAAATGCTCAAGACAATCAGCTCCTAAATGCTGTCAGATGAGAAATATTTTGAAGGATAACAAGGTGAGGAAACACATTTCTTGTTTTAATGTGAATGTTACATAGTGCAGCCCTGAGATCTCAGGAGGAGATGCAGCACTTTCTGTTCTGTGCCCCACAGCCAGGGATCCACCACCCCCAAACCCACAGAGCCCCAAAGACCATTCCAGAGTGGTTTGTCCCACTCTGACACCCCAGAGGGGATGGATGTGACTTGCCTGGGGGGCAGGAATAAAGAACATTAAGAAGTGAAACCATCCCTGCAGTCTGATCTCCCTGCCAGGCCTGCTGAGAGTTCAGAGGTGCCACAAAGGGCTGGGACGGTGGAAGAGGAATAAACTAGGAGTATGAAAGGGGAGTGACCCAGAGATGAGAGGAAAAGAGAAATAAAACAGCTCTTTGAAGCCAAACCCCGTCTTTCTGGTGTAGCTACAGTCAGGACTACAGTGGAACATCCCTCAGCCTGCACCAGTGTCAAAAAGCCCCTTTAGCTGTGAGGGGCTGTCATCTCTACTGTTTGTACATTCCAAGGAGAAGCATCCTTAGATCACAATAACCCCCTTTCTTGCTTGTGCTTTCAGTCCGTTCTTTTTTTTTTTTTTTTTCGGTGTCAGCAAGTTCTGGATTGTTTGTAAGCCAAAAAGTGACAGCAGTTTGATCTTAGTTCACCTAATCTGTGCTTGCCATGGGACATGTGGCTCCCATACACCAATTCATTTCACTAAGGTGCAGGAACTGAGAGTCTGAGATGGTCCTGTGACCTCATTCCCAGAGAGCTTTTCCTAAATTCTTCTCAGGCTTTTTAACCAAAAAAAAAAAAAAAAAAAAGAAAAAAAAGGCCCAGCCCATGCTAGTTTGAGGAACAACTAATTACGGGTTTGGAGGGGTTTTTTAAAGGAAAAGCTTATGAACATGACCAATGCAAGTCTTTTCATTGAATTAGAGTATGGGAGAAAAGTTCTATTTATTGGTGTATGAGAGAAGATAGATAAAAGTAAATGCACACCCAGGGACAGGACTGTGAAAAGCCTGCATTCTCCCTAATATAATGAAAAGCTGAGAAGTGTGACATGTTTGCAGATTATTTATTAACAGTGGGACAGAAGCTGTTTTAGACACACGTCTTTAGACCATTAACAGAGTAATTTACTCTCCAGAGTGCCCTTTCAGGAAACAGTAGGAACTAAGTAAACCCCATATATCATTCAGAACCAGGAACAATTCTCATTGTTTTTTTCCTAAATCTATTTCCTTTCTCAGAACTTTGTCACCATATGGTCAACAAGGAAGCAGCGTAACAGGATCCAATACAACTGAATTATATATTTTAGCAAGCTCCAGGAGTTGAGACAAGGCATTTAAATAAATCAGTTACAGAATTGGGACAAATTGTTTGGCACCTTATTAAATGGGGAAAAAAAAAAAAAAGAAAAATAGAAAGGAAAGGCTTCACATGTGATCTAATTCATGAGGGGCTTCATAGACATGATAGCAATGAGGGGTCAGGCACAATCGTTTCTCATGACAGCATGTTAAAAATGGCTCTTTCCTGAATATTTTTTTTTTAAATTCCTCTAAGAGAAGCAGGCAGCAAACATGACATAATGTACACCAAGGCCTGACAGCAAACAGGATACGTTGCTGTTCTCCATCACTGCACGTGTTTGGTTTTGTGCTGCTCCAACAGCTGCGTCTTCTCTGTCTACACATCTTGTGTCAGATTAAAGAAAAATCAATCTGAGAAAGACCAAAAGTGCCCCCTCACACACAAATTGCACACTGATGTGTGGGGTGTGGTGTGCAGAGAGGCAGCAAGCTGTGAGAGCTGTGGCCTCCACCTCCAGCAAGGCAAACTGGAAGAGTGAATGTAAAGCCCAGGGAAAAGCAAAAAACAGAGCCTTCTTCAACAGTTTCTAACAACATTAAGTGGGATCAGTAATGTGAACAAGAAGGAATTTGTGTTCTGGCTTTCTGCTCAGAGAGGTCTCCTTTTGATTTCTCAAAATGGGACCTCGGTAAGGTTTTTTGGTAGGTTCTCCATCCTCCAGGGGTAAATTTCATGCAGGAAAAGGAAACAAGTTGCTAGGTACATAACAATATAAAACTGTTTCTTCCACATAGCCATTTCAGTATCTTTTTTCTACCCCAACTCCATTTTGACACAATCCCTGTCAAGGCTACAATCATAAGAGCATTCTCCGTGATGACAGAAGAAATACCCAAACGTTTTGTGGAGATTGATGGCCACTTGGAAGCAGAAGAAAAGCATGAGAAGCCCATCCAAGTGCTCTTTTGCATCTCCTACAACAAAGCTGCAAATTGATTTTGTCAGAAGATGAGTAAGATATTACAGCTGGTGCTGAGGTTTTGTCATGTGGAAGTGGCCCTCACGCTTCACTGCAGGGCTCCAAAAGCCACCACGAGCCATCCTGGAGCCTGCAGGGAAATCCCTGCAGATGTGGGACCCTCCTCAGCACCCAGGGCAGCACATCGGTGCATTGAGGAACCACTGGATGATGTTAAACTAATGCATTTAGCCGGGGATAGTATTCCACAGTCAGAAACTAATCCCGTGTAAAACTAGTGTAAACTGCTGAACTGCTAATTGTGCATGTCCTCACTTGTGTTAGCCTCTCAAATTGTGCTTCCATTCCCGTTTATCAGATGTTGGTCATTCCAGACCCCTGTATCTTTTTGGAAAGCCTGCAAAGGGCATTCAGGTCTTGCTCTCAGCTCCTTGGAATAAGCTAAATTAAAAGGGGAGTGATCAGCTTTTCCAGCTGCAGCACTGTGTATCTCCTGCTCTTTCACAGCTCCAAAGCCAGGGCTGCCCTACACTTACCACCTTTTATTTTCCCTGTGGAAGGAATTTTTGAGCGCTCCATTTAGCAAAAACATCACAGAGAAAGTCTGTCTGTAAAACCCTGTAAGCAAGCCATCACAACTCTGTGCAGTTTGAAGATATTCTCCTATAGCCAATATACTTCGTGTAAGCAACAAGTATTTGTGTGGACAAGGACTGCCTGGGAGTCACAATGCGCTACCAGCACGCTCAGGTTAATTTACTTACGCAATTTTTTTTTTTAAGAATTTCAGTTTCCTTTAAATATAGCAGAGCAAACAAATAAAAACACAGTCCAGATGGAAACAAAGTCTGTTCCTTCTTCATTAGCCAAGCCACAGACAAGTTATAATTCACATCTCCCTTGAGTCTCATCATTACCCAAATTTGGAAAACAAGCATAAGGGTTAGAGGGTAATGGTGGGGAGGGTGGGAGGAGGGGGTGCAGCTTGCCAGCAAATTATACGATAAATTTCTTTGGTTTTAATTGTATCCGAAATAAATTAAAAACTTGTTGTGGTCCAAGTCATGGGATTCCTTAATCAACAGGATGGAGCTGGACTTGCAAAACTGAAGTCCCTGGGGAAATGCCCTCACTACTGAAAGAAACAAGTGACTCAGAGCCCCAGCCCCAGGCTCCAAGCTTTTCTTGTCATGGCAGGGATTGCCCATACACAGGACTGGGAGCCTCACACATTCCTGGTAGGGACAGTTCTAAGGGCTGAAAGGTAACATCACCCTCTACTCCTAGCAGTTGACGTGTACTGTAAAGTTATTATCTGTGGGGAAAAAAAAATAAAAATGTTATCAAAGGATGAGTCTCTAACAATGGCTCCAGCCTTCTTAACAATTAGAACTGTTAAGGGTAGAATTGTGTCTTATTTTCCTGATGAGTCTCATTTTTAATGTGATTAGGCAGCCAAGGTTTGACAGACTAGACTATCAGAGGGCCAAAGAGCCAAAGGGAATTTGCATATATTAGAAAATAATTGGAATGGCTGGGTAAAGCAAGAACTAACCTGACCTAAGCCTTCACTCAAATAGAATTGTGTGAATAATTGATTTTCCACATTCCTGTCTGAACAAAAAAAATAAGAAAAAGAAAAGTTCATCAGAAAGAACAGATTTTCTAATCTGTGACAAAAAAAATTTAAAAACCACCTGAATGTATAGAAAATGTTAAAACAAAATGGCCATTACAATATACTGAAGCATTTCATTTATAAGGCAAAATATTTGCAGCCAAAATAAACCAGCAAAATTAATATTTTTAGGGGAAAATCTTTGGACTGAAAATTTTCACACATCTTTAATTCAGGGGAAAAAGAAACCCAAGTGGACACTCAAACATTCATTTTTTCCTCTGCAGAAAAAAAAA
>WBMY01000780.1:329126-354848 GCA_013397315.1 Donacobius atricapilla
GGGCTAATACTATTGTTTTTCAGTAGTTTTAATGACACTCTTGAAAGGACGCATTATCAACTGCAAGATTTCCAGTCAAATCCAGAGGGTTTGGAAACACATCCTACAGAGCCAGTAGCAGACATTAAAATCTCGGTCTCCCACCTCAGGTGAAAATATCTCCCAGCTATTGGCCACTGCTCAGCATGGCACTGCCTCTTCCATTCCTGAACTTTGAAAGTTCTAAATGTCCTCTAGACTGATAATAAACTTTGCAATCTTCAAATGATAATCGTTTGAAGAAAAAAAAAAAATCCATTTCCTCACTGTATTTAGGTACACTGTTTTGCTTTCCAAACTGCAGCCTTTATACTCACATCTAGGACACAAGTCCCAAAATATCAGGAAAGAATGGATTTTGGCAAACTTCCTACTCTCATCAGAGCCAAAAGGCTACCAGAAGAGGGAGTTTGGGAGAGAGGGAAAAAGAGGAGTGGGTCAAAGAAAACAGCTGATGTCAACCAAATGCACTGAAAGGAAGCACCTGATCCTCTTTACAACACTTTAGTTGGACCTGAGATTTTACATTTCACCTACTTGTTATTTCAGGACATAAATAGAAGGTAAATCCACTTTGCCAGACTGTTTCTACCTTAACTCTTGACTGACTTCTGGAGCAAAACTGAAGCATACATTATTCTGCTCATGCAGCTTAACTCTTCACAGAGGTCAGAGGAGCTCATACTATTAAATAATGCAGGCTAGACGATGCTGACTTAATAAAACTCACGTGTCATTTTGTGTTGAAATTGATTTTCTTACTTGAGGGCCGCTTTAGCTTGCAAATCAAAAGTGTCTTGGGTTGGTGCTTTCAAAGGGATGCTGCTGCAGCCCAAGCTTCCTTCAGAAACAGAGATTGATGGGCCCAGGCTTGTGCTGGGTTAGTGTCTAATGGCCTCCTCTCAGGGGCCTGAATTATTCATAACGTGTACCAGGGAGGATGTGTCATAGCTGCAGCATCAAACTGCTGCGCTGCATTTTGCAGGCAGGCTTTTCTGTCTCCCTCCCTTCTCTCCCATTGCAGATCCAACAAATCAACTTATTTTGATGGCAGACACATCTTTTCTTAACCTTAAGTCATCCCTAGGCAGGCAGACTGATTTCACTAATTTAATCCGGATTCTTCACACAGTGAACTGAGTGATATAATCTCATTTTCTAGCTTATTTTGTCCCAGGCTTCTTAAACAATGGCTCACCTGTATCCACCTGAGCTGGAAAATAACTAAGATCACCGGGCAATCCTACAGCAATGTTAAGAATACATTCACTGTTCTTATAAAAATAGTCCTCTCCTCACTTGCCCCCTTCCGTCCATCTGTAAATGTTCACTGGTTCTTTTTCAGAATTTAAAAAAGGGCTTGCAATTCACACATAGGATCCAGTTGCACAAGATGTGAGACCTTGCTTCATAGGCTGTAATACTCATGAAATAGGAATACTTTTCACACCTTCCATCCCTTTTCCTCTGGGCTCTGCCCACTGCCAACAGCAGAGCTGGACTTTAATTCACAAATCCTTCAGTTGTAGGCAGCTATGACTATCAAACCACAGCCTGTTGGCTCAAGAAATAAGCAGGGTCCAAAGAGAGCAAGAACTCTGAAGGGGAAAGCAATTAAACTACTTCTAGAATTAATTACATTGCACCACCATGTATTTTCTGTAAAAGGTGGTGAGTTCCAGTCCAGCATGCAGCCCAGGAACATGCAGAGGTGGCTGGGTCTCCCAAGAGGTTTGCAGGAGGTGGAGTGCAAGGTACTTTGCTACAAAGCCTGGAGGGGACAGACAAGACAGGATGAGAGAAGGAACTCTGCTCTCATAAAAAGAGACCGAGTGTGGCTACTTGCAAAATCCTTTAGAATCTTTGAAGAGCTAATATGCAAACAAGTGAAGGAGCCTGTCTCAGACCAGAGATGAGCTGGCTGGAGGAACTTGTTTCTCGTCCCAGCTTTGCTACAGACTTCAATGTGAGTTTGGAAGAATAATTCTGAATTTCTGCAAAATTTTCCTTTTGCTCTACAACACATCCCATCCCAGCTCTAGAGGCAGACTGCAGCAGGTGTGGGTCAGGTTTGCAGCAGCTGACATACTAATGCACCCTTGGTTCCTCAGAGGTCCTGCTCACTGCTGCAATAACTCCAAACCTCATTCAGAACAGCAAAGCAAAGCAAAGAGTGATGACAAACCAGGAATCGATGTTTAATGCTGTCAGTCGCAACAATGACATTATGTAATTGGGAAAAGCAAATTACAGAAGACAGAACAGATCATAAGTCCTTCCTCTGATGCTCTATGCTGAACTTCTGGTTGATGGATTAATTATGCGCATAATTGCAGCCACTTAAATTCTGCAGAGCTGAATCTTCTCAGCTTCAGTCCAAATTAACCTAAGAAATTTCAACCTATTAAAAGTAATGTAAAATCCTGAAGGGAAACAGGAATAGATACTGAGGTACAAATTAGAAAGAGGAAACTACTTGTTCAGAGAGACCCAGCAAAATAACTGTCTTATGTGCTGAATTGTGCTTTGCCTGAATTTGAAATGACAACTCTGAAGTTGAAATGAAAACCTCAAACCTATTTAACCTATTTTATCTCTACCAAGTGAAATCCTTTCCAATACCTTCCCTGACCCATCAGCCAGGTAAGCAAAGAGACTCCAGCACAAGCCCTGGGTAGAAGAACCTCATTAGCAATTCATATTTCAGCATTTCTAAGTTTCTGTTTATTGTCCCTAGAGTTCATTCTCGATGCACTAGGCCAACCTCATGAATTCATGAATAGACACAAAAGACTTATGGTCATCATTAGGATTTATTGCCCTCCAAATAGCTGCTTTTAAAATGTCACTAACCTTTCTCAGGTCTGCAGCACAAAGCACCTAATCTGCTCAGGAAGTTTGGGAATGCAGAGTCCAATCAAAGGCAGCATGTTAAGTGTACATGCTTGAATTTTATGAAATCTAAACATTTTCGGAGTCATTTATATTCCACTCTATCCTTGTGACCTTCTGGGCTGACAAGAAAAAAACCTTCCCCAACCAAGAGAGGTAGAAAATACTGATTTCATTTACACAGCCCCTTTCCCATTTGCTTTCAAGAAAAAATGAGGGAAGAGGAAAGAACAAAGATCAAGCTAGAAATTCTGCTTAATAATACAACTTTTACTAAGGCTATGCTGTGTTTAAGATGTGAAGCTGCTTCTTGCTCATTCTCTATTGAATTTGATTTAGTAATTTCACCCACTCTTTTCTGCTGAGGGATTTATATTTGATGGGTTCAAGAGGTCACCTAACGAAGTACATTAAAATTAATTTAAAAGATAAAGTGGAATATGTATATTTTTAAAATTAGAAATCCTGAAATAAATTACTGAGCAGGCATAGGTGATCTATAAGGAAAAGATGAAAGAGCACAGAGTATGAAGGGAATTTCAGGCACAGAGGGAACATGAGCAGGGTGTGCAATGAAGCAAAGATGCCAAAGGAGGAAAAACACAAAGAAAAATGAAAATACAAAAAGATAAATAGTAGGGTCACAGACTACCCTGAGGAGAAAAGGAGCATGAAAAAAACAAACAACCCACGTCAATATGAAAAGAATAAGCCAGAAAGAAAGTGGGGAAAAAAGGCTTCAGGAAGATCAGAAAAAAATCTGACAGAGTGACAGGAAAAGGTCTCCCATGTGGCAAGGATGACTCCATCATTAAACTGATGACTAAAAAAATGAGACTATTCAGAAAGGGCTCTGAAATTTCCAGGAAGATGCCACAATAACTAATGCAGCTAAGCCTGGGAAATGCCAGGGTGTGCCTCTCTCTAGCCCCATTTCCCAGGGCAGAGTCAGGGCAGGAGGGACAAGGGAGCAGACTTTGGAGGGAAGGGGCCAAGGGGGATCACAGCCTGTCTGTGCATCCTCGGCCCCTCTGCCATTGTCACCACACCTGCAAGGAGCTGTGGGGGCTTTTGTACGAGTATCCCCCCACAGAGAAGGGGTTTACAGCACCAAGACCTATTTTAAGAGAGGGAGCAAAATCCATAAGGGTGATGGCAATTCCAGCTCTGCTCGAGGCAGAGACCTCACAGGGCAGACGGACAGTGGGACAAGGCTGGGGACAGCCTCAGAAGCTGGGACTGTCACCACACAGACCAGGCTGTGCACTGCAGACAGGTTTCCTCGAGAGCTGCAGGGGAGCAAGAAAGGCAAGATGTAAAAGGGAGGCTGTTTTTTCTCTGCAATATAGGGGCATAAAAAATTCCCAAGGAGAAGATTTGTTCTCAGAACAAAGGCCTGGTACATCACTGTCTCCAGTCAGAGCATAGCAGTGGATGAGAGCTTTTATTTCTTATCAGGTGCTTTTGTTTTGTTTCTAATTGCAGATGACATCTTGGATGCTTTCAGCTCAGTGTCTCAGTGCAACAGGAAAACTGCACCACACTGTTCTGTTCTCTCTTAGCTGGGCAGGGATTTTCATGTCATCTATTATTCACATCACAACTTGCTGCAGTGATTCCAGGAAGACCTCAGAAGTGCCCTGTTCTCCTGTCAGGAAGAGGAAGGGAATATGATTTCCCCATACAAGGGGTCAGGAAACTGGAAAGCCAAACTGTGCCTCCTCCCTGTGCACAACCCCCGTGTTTTACAGCAGGGACAGCAACACCAGGACGGAGATAAGCATTTTGAAATTTAACTATGGCATCAGGCAGAAAGAATCACATAATTCATAAGCATTAATCAATGTAGGGTAAGAGACAAGCTATTTTCTTTCCTACCCAGCTAGACAGGAATTTGGGTGTGGAAGACTCCTGTAGACATCTCCCCATAAAGACGAGACATTAGCAATGAAATGACTTTGTCAGCCTTGCTCTGAAGGAACTGAGGGGGCTGGTGCCGCTCACCCATCAGTGCTGACAACAGAGGCTTTAATTGATGTGGCAAGGTGGGGATGTGATCACAGCTGCCCCCTCACCTCCCTCTGCTCTCGTTTCTGACCCTTTCCCCCTGCTTATGGCATAGATCACACGTGACTGTAAAAAAAAAAAAAAAAAAAAAAAAGAAAAAAGAAAATGAAAAGCCAGCACACAGGCTTGCATTTGTGTTTGAGATACACTTGAGAGCTCCCAAGGAATCCAAGCCCTGTGCTGCAAGGCACAGGCTCATTTAAGGGGGAAAAAAAACCCAAACCAAAACAAAATATACTCTTCTGGCTTTCTAAGATATATGTTTCATAACCTGACTGTGCCCTAATTAACAGGCTAATTAATTTAAATTGACAAAGGAAACAGAGTGGTGGACAAAACTGAGTACAGGCTACTTCAAGTCCTAATTTACTTTAATTTTTCAAGAAGTTTTCCTACTTCACACGTCCTGCACCCACTTTTTTCCTACCTTCCCATTCTGCATTTGGATCTACTCCATTTTCACTGAAGCAAAATTCCCTTTGGCTTCAGAACCTGACTTTAAAGAGGCACCAGTCTCTGTTTCTCTCTCTGGTTCCAGGAAGGTAAAGATTATTTTTAATGCTGCCTTTGTCATATTTGGCTTGTGATTTTTCAGGAGAGAGGAAGGGGTCCCAGATGAGGAGTGGATCTGCATTAACTTCTGCAAGGAAGATTTGGGCCCATAAAAAAGTGACAATTTAATGAGAGCATGGAAAAGTTTTGTGTGCTGCATCGTGGCGCTTCCAATCACTACAACCTCGTTCAGTCCTCTTAGGCAGGACATTTATTGTTCCTTTTCATGGTTATTTGTAATGAAAATGTTACCCATGAAAAAGTTATACAAAAAGGAAGGAGTAAACATGCAAATACACACAGGAGAGCCAAAGTATCACCACACAACTGCTCCCAAGTCCAGCTGTTCCTGGGTTAGGGCTCAGAACCCTACAGAGGTCACACTTTCAATAGACAAGATGGGGGGGAAACATCCATTTAGGGAAATAAAAGCAGCAGCACTGGGAAGTAACAGCCCAGGTCAGGGATCCCCACACCTGAGCTGCCACCAGCTGGGAAGCTCAACCCTGGGCCGTGCTGCTCCCCCAGGTGCAAGGTGAATTTGATGCCTCCACCACCACTGCCAAAACCACCTTCCTTATCTCTGAGGTGTGATTGACTGGTGCAGCAAAGCAGGACCCAACCTGCAGGTAACTCCTGCACATCCAGCTCCAGCTTTAAGGTAGCAAATATTTAGCAGGATTCTGGAGGTTCTCCTGATTTTTATAGCAACTTCCTGGAAGACACAGATGGGTTAAAGGCTCATCTGTGTGAGGCTGGCACCTCATCTCCATGCAGAGTCACCCCAGGACATCAGCACAGCTGGGGAGCAAAGTTCTCTCAGGGTCAGCCATAACCTGACCTGAAGGTAAAAGAAGGATTTCCCTGAGTTTTTTCCCAGAGCTGACAACATGCTGCTCAGTTAGAGGGGACCAATCCTTCAGCAGAAGTACCAAAAAAAAATCCCCTTCCTGAAAAATAAGGCAGAGATTCCACAGTTGTACTTTGGAATATTTCTTCTAGTTCAGGCATAAAAACAATAAAATAAAAATATCCAAGGCTTCTACAAAAACTGCTAGGGAGGAAGGAGCAACTGGCTTACAACAGAATAAATCTCTCCTCCCACAGACAATATTTCATTAGAGCAGCAGCAACTGGCCCACTGCACAGGATTTGATGATACTTGAAATTATGAACATGGCACAAAAGTTCACAAGCTGATTAACACAATTACTATTCATTTGATCCTGATTGCTGCAGCAGGGACTTCTGATTAAGTCAGGCTCTCCTGCAATTTCCCTGGATTTTCTTCCGTGCTTTGAATACCATGGGGCAAATATCCCAAATGCATCCTAGTTATTTTACTTGGTGTGCAGCAGCCTCAGCAATCCCAATTAGTGCATTTATAAGCAGCCATTTAGTTCTGCTCCCCACAAGCTACACATTCATTAACACCCCTAAGGTTAACTATGTAAATCACATGTCCAGTCTCAACTGGAGGTTTTCACCATCTTCTTCCATATACTTTGCTGAAAACAGAGGCTCAGTTTAATTACAGAGAAGGATTGCAGGATCCAGTTAGGAAGAAAAATGGGAATTTTCTCAGATGTTAGGGGGAAGAAAAGCAAAAAGTAAAAGGAAATATTTCCCTTCGCATAGCACCAAACCTCTCTTAGTTTGCAGATCCCCACTACTCATATTTTCACAGAATTAAAATAGAACAAAAATAATCAATCCTTATATGCTATCAGATAATAACAAATTCCCTCCATTTTACTCTCTTCCCTACACCCACAGCTGTTTCAGATCCAAGGTTTTGCAGTTTCTTCTACTCCCTGTAAATTGAATGCTGAGCTCTCCTCAACAGCACAAAAAGCACAGGGACCTGAAAATCATTGAGATGTGATGCTTCCAGAGGAAAAAAAAAAAGGAGTTTCTCTTTATTTTTCCTTGTTTATCCCCTCGTTATGCCCCACGTTTTGGGTGTGATGATATCCTATAGCCACTGTCCGTGGAACTGGAGCAGCTCAAGACAAGAATAGAGGAAATGGTGTCCTGACAGGGCCCTGGAGCATCCCTAGTGAGAAGGCATGAAGCAATTCCTCACTGCCAGGGGAGCTGTTTTACTGAGCCTACCTGCAGTTAAGTTCAAGCATGTGTGATAAACCCTGTATTTTAATATTCTTACCCTATTCCCCACTGGGACATTACTGCCTCCAAAACTGCTTCAGCTGAAAGCCCAGAAAGCTTCATCTGGCTGGAAATCTCTTGACAAGTACTAAATAATCACAGTACAAAATAACAGAATAAATGGAATGTTGTCTTCTTGGCCTTTTGTATCTGGTGCTTTAACAACAATCCCATTTTGCCTGCAGCAAATCTCGTGGAAGCTAAGTAAGTATTGTTTTATTGTGACCTAGAGAAAAATTGGGTTTAGGTTTTAGAACTGAAGATGATCCTTTTTCACTGCAAAAAAGGTAGTTGGTTTTTTGCCTATTTTTTTTTTTTTGATTCCCTGCTCTGCATTATTATCACTTCAAACCTCCCATATGCAGGTGTGTGTTTGATTCCAAGGTCTTTTCAGGCCAATTGTTTCACTTAAAACTAGCTTAAAAGAACAAAATACCCTCAGGTAGACCAACTCCTATCAGCAGCTGAGGTACCAGATCCATCCATACCATTTCTATTTGGAGCAAAAACCTTGCAGGATTATTTTCCCTATCAGTTTTTCCTTCTTCTAGGTAAATCGTGTAGCCTATCAAAGCCATTTCTGTGATCTCCCTCAACAATGCATTTGTAGGCAATATCAAAGAATTGCTGCTGGTGTTACACATATTACAGTAAGCCCCGATAGCAGATGTTAATGCGTTTTATGATTGGGAATGTTGTCTCAAGATAAAAACAGGCAGTCTGTGGGAATCAGCAAAAACCCACTTAATTTCACACATGTATGGCCACTGACGTGTGTGCAATGAGATTAGGCAATGCCCTTGTCAGCAAACTTATCACAACTTTCTCCAAACAGCAAATCCCTAATTAGTTTATACTGTGGCTTTGCAGAGGGTAAGCATGGCTGGAGAAGAACAAACCAGCTGATTTCATAGGAACATGCTTGCTTAGCCATTGTAAGAAAGTAAATGCCACGTTAAAATAAAAAAGCGCTTGAACAGAAAGATTCATCTGGTTTGTTCCAGCAGGATTTGCAGATGTATCTAGAAGCTTCCCAAATCCCCAGCATCTTAATAAACTGGAGGTGGGCTACATCCTTGCCAGAGGCTGTCTCTTAATTTAGATGCTATATTGTTGAAAAACCTATTGAATTTTATTCTTACTGGTCATTTTCCCCATCCAGTAGCATGGTTTTTATTCAAGCAAGATCATGTTGTTTACATCTGGAAGAGCAACAGAGAAATATCTGTAGCATCCTACTTCTGAGGAAGCTATGGCAGGGGGCAAAGCAAAAGTCAGAAAAGGAAGGCTGAGCTCATTTCTGCGGACAGCACGATGTCATTCAAATTAAAGGAGGAAAAAAAGCATCTTTCAGGGCCTTCTAGTGCCATCAAACCTGGGGAGTGAAGTGCACGACTGATGGTGGAACAAAGTGGTTTGAACAGCCTTTTCTCAAAGAGAACTCCCTGGAGAGAGGACATAAAGGCTGTGGTGGTTCTGCAAAAGACTTGCTGAGGTCCAGGATTTACTGGTCATCACAGCACCAGCAGATCAGAGCAGGGCCAGCAGCCTCAGTGACCAGCAAGAGCATGAGGAGAGCAGGGAGATAACTGCTGTAAATTATTGCGTGAACGCCTACATGACAGTCACACTGAGTTGCATTAGGAACAAAATATGATTTTGCTTTGATGCAGAAAAAAAAATTAAAACTTCTGTTCTGAGTATTCATTTTAAGAGTGAAAACCATCTTGAATAACTGTTGCATTCAAAGGTGAAAAATCCATCCCTTCAACAACATGAAATCAGCTCCAAGAGGCCACTCATCTTCCTTCCTTCAATTTCATGTATCAGTTAATATATATCAGAAAAGTGATTTCTAAATTACTGCTCAGCTCCCTGCATTTTCAGATGCAAACTTATTCCCTATGGTCTCCCTCTTTTTAAAACATATAGAAGTCTATAAATAAGAGACATAATAGGGAATTGGAACAGAAGCATTAACTAGGCTATTTATAGTTTTATCTACAGAATAGTGTCCCCAATGTTCTGATTGTCCTAAAATCACCACCTCCCAAAAGCCCCAGACCTTCACCTCCATTTGCTGCCTCCTCCTCAGGACACCTGTGCAATCAATCCTGACTTTTCTCTACAAAATGCAATGAAATAAAATTTAAAATAATTTTTTCAAAATAATTGGAACAATAATTATTTTTTTTAATCCATCTTTTTTTTTTTTTCCCTCGAATTCCTGTTCCACTCCTGGAAACATCTCTGGGATAGGTAAAAAACTGTATATCCAAGGAAATATAATTTCCTCTAGTACCCCTCAGTCTCTGTCTAAAGAATCACTTTTAATCGCAGAGAAGCATACAATGGCTAAAGGTCAAATTATATTTTTTTACTCATTAAAAGATTGCTTATAGTGAAGAAAAAAAAAAACCTTTCGAACAATCTCTTTTTTTCATCTACTGACAAATGTACAATATACTTCTACATAAAGAATTTATATCTCTTCTAGAACAAAGTACTGATAGGCTCAAATATTTCTATTCAAATTAAGAGGGAAAGAGGGAAAAAAAATCGCCTTCTGCTTTACTCAAGGTCATGAGCAAAACCTTCAGCTGTGTGCAACAAAAAGATTTTTTTAACATTCTGGAAGTTTTAGCATAGTATTTGAGAGGAGCTTACAGTTGGCGTTTTTACCCTCCAAAAATAAGGGTTTTCTGGAGCAATGGTGTGTTCCTGCACACCCACTGAATTTAAGGAAAGACAAGGATGGTGATATAACAAAGTAACATCCACAAGCACAGTTTTAATTGCATTTTAAGTACTGTAGTAAAACCCAAGTTTAACTGTAAGATACTGGAATATTCTTCACTTATTGTCTTTACCCACGTCTCTCATGTAATGGTTCTCTGGAGTAACTTAACTTTTTTATTATTATTCCAAGGCATATTGTTCAGCACCAAGGGAAAGAATATGTAAATCAGAAACATAAATGCACCAGTTAAAGCTGCCAGATTGAAATAATGAGGGTGTTATAGCAATGACACAGCTACGTTTTGATACTTTTTAAAGAGCTAATTAAGGCTTCCTAATTACCCCAACCAGTGAGAGTATTACCCTCTTGAATTGCTATAAGTAATTGAGTTAAAACAATTTTCAAAAGAAAAGTAATATAAGCTTCAGATAATCTTTGAATACCCCAATAGCAGCTGATCGATTATGTGGGAGAAGGAGCAATCCTGGCAAGAGCTTCAGTTCCTGAGAGGGACACACAGAAAACATCAGTTCAACCACCTGGGGAAGGTGAATGTGGCATTTGAACATAGACTGAGAATTGGGTTTCTATTCAGTTTTCACAAGCAGAAATTAAGTAAATTAAGTAAAAATTCAACCAGTAGCATAAAGTCACCAGTGGGTTTCTGTGAAAATATCTAAAGTACAAAGTTTATTCCCCATATCAAGGAACTTTAAGATTAAAAGGACACAAAGAAAGACTCCAGCCCCCTTGAAAAACAGCAACAAAGGTTTCATCATTACCATCCTGTTCGATAAGAAAATGCTGCAAGCAGAGCATTCAGAGCTGTCACAAAAGAACAGCAAATGGCACAAGGAGTTTGACTAAAGCTCTTGTCTGAGTTCTGCTGAGGGAATTACGGTTTGTCTAAGTGTGCCTAACTTAGAGCAGCCCGGTCCCACCTCCACTTGCATGAGCCAAAGCTCCACATACTCACATCCAAACCATTCACTTCATGCATTAAATACCCATGGTTACAATCCAAGCCCTTTCTGACTCCTACAAGCCACAGAAAAAGCCTTCAAAGTCCTTCAGGGAGGGCAAAAAATACAGAATACTTTAAATTAGCAACTTCTTAATGAAAGTTAGAATCGGCACATTGGTGAGAAGCTGCACAACCATTTATATCTGTGACATTCGTATCTGTGGCTTCTGCCCAGTCAAGGCCACCACAGCTCCTCTGGGCCAGCTGAGGGTACGGGTGCCACCACCTGTAGGGTACCTCCGAGTCCTTGTGCTCCCTGTGCACCAGCAGCAAGAGCAGGGCAAGGGTATCAAGCCGCAGTTCTCACAGAAAGACTTAGCCCAGGTCACACCACGAGTTCTGTGCAGAGCCAAGCAGGGAATCCAATGCTGCCATGAAATCATCCTTCTGCAGTGCCTTACAAATATCTCTTCCTCGAGCAGGGCTGCTGTTCTGCTCCATTCCTGACTCTGCTGCCAGCCCACAACCCTTGCCATGTGCTCATGGTCCCATCTCTCCATGTCTAAAGACATTTCTGGGAAGATATGTTCTCTTCCCTAAAGCAAAATAAATTTTACTTGTGAGTGCTTCAGCTCCTACCCTGAAGCAGAGGAATAACCTTCTCCTTTGCTATTCACAGACAATTCTTAAGTTTTCCTGCTGCCCTAATCTCAGCTTTCCTGAGTTACCAGGCTCATTTACCAGGTGGTTTGAGTTGCTCTGAAGTTCAGGGCAGCAAAGGCTGATGTTTTTGCTTAGTCCTGAGTATCCTTTTGAAGGCTCAGGAGAACATTTTCCCTGCAGCTCACTTGCCAGCCTTCTCTGAGCTCAGCCAGAGGGCTGATGTAGGAGATGGTCACATTATCCTGCCACTGGCTGAGCTTCACTAACGGCTATTTAGGGCATGAAGAGGGGCCATCAGCTTACTAGTGGGTGTTTCAGGGTATTTGACATGGGACTAAGGCACGTAGGCCAATTCTGGTAGGAAGAAAAGTTTTAAAATAGAAGATGGAGCTTGGGAGACACTGTGGAGTAAGAGTTTGTAGACATTCCCACACACAGACCTTTCCCTGGATCTTTCAGAGAACCTGTGGGCTGTGAAGAGCCCAGCAGAGCCCTCTACCAGAGGGATTTCACCAGAAGACAACCAAAATGATTTGGATTTGAAGGTCCCTTAAAGATCATCTAGCTCTGGCCCTGCTGCCATGGGCAGGGGTAATCTATAATATATAATGCCCATGACATCTGTGATATTGGCTGTACAGAACTCACATACCTCATCCTGACACCTGCTCGTTTGGGCAATTTACTGCACACCTCTGATGAACTTTGATTAATTGATGGGAAGTTCCACGCTACCACTCCTGCTCTGTCACAAATGCTGTTGCACCCAGCCCTCATGCTGAAACTAAGGACCACTGCATCATGCCAGCTCTGTACCCAGGTGCTGGGGCAAAGACTGTCACAGTGATTAACAGAATGAAAAATCCAAGATCCTGCTGTGGAATGAAAAAAACACCAAAAAGTTTGCCCTGAAAGCATGGAACAACAGCTTTTATTTTTGTGTGCTGTAGCAGACTCCAAAAAGTCTATTTTAGGCCAGATCCTGTGTAAAAAATAAAAGAGTCAGATGCAATGAAGGAATTAAATACAATGATATCCCTTCTTTCTCATATACCTGAGAGGAAAAAAATCTCAATAAGCAGCCCTGCACCAGTGAGTGTGGCTCACGCATGTTGCTGTTCCAGGGGTGTTATCAGCAAAGCCCGAGTGTCCAGTCACTGCAGTGCTCATAATTGTTTTTATCCCCTTGAAAACAACCTGGTTAGGAGCAGAATTAAATTGATTTGTGAACAATGTTTACCCTTTTTCCTCGCCACCAAGCAGACAACCAATTAATGGCATTAAAGATTAATTAACGGGGAGGCCCGTGCACTACCTGCCAGACTGACAATTGTGTGTGGTGTTACATGTTCTATTCTCAGCAAGACAAGTACCTGCAGTTCTGCTTGAAGTCTCTCTTTTGAAAAATTAGGGTGCAGTAAAATCATGGAAAATGGTTTTAAAAAAAAATATGAAAAGGAATGAGAGGTTATGGGATGATGGGTTTTCAGCTGTTACTTGCCAGTGCCCCATTTGCAGGGAAGGTGCAGAGTGCTCAGTGACTTTGGGAGCATTTGGCCTAAAATGGAGTGGAAATGTGGTCTAAAGAGCTGGGTGTGTTTGTGTAAGTTGGAAGCAGAGAGAAAGTATATATTAGGCATTTCTCATACACACATACCCCACACCTGCTCTTGACAGCTTGTTCCATGTTTCCTATCAAATGTATAAATAAAGCATATACATTTTACTTATAAACGCAGGAACACAAGCTCTGCCAACTCTCCATCTGTATACTCAGACACAAAAGCACAGACACAGAGCTAAAAATTCATGTGCTTAGGGATATACAGGCACCCACTTCACATTCAAATCCTTCCCATCCTGTGAAGTTGCAAAACAAATCCTTCTTTTCCCCTGAGGTAATAAGTCTGATAATTATATTTCTTGCCCTGATTTTCCTTTTTATTTTTAGACCAATCTGTTTTTTCCTTTTCCTTAGATGTGTGCTAAGTGGAAGGTTTATTGTTTTGGTGTTTTTTTTCTGCTGAAGGATGTTGAGAAAATTTTGCTTAATTTCTTGTGAAGTATTAAAGGGACTAAAAGCAAGATCAGATTGTGCCTCCTGCTTTTGTGCGCCAAATTTTCTACATTGACTTTGCCCAATCTAACAGGTTGCAATAGGAATCTTCTGTCTCTCTTCCTCTCTGCTTTAACCCAGTCCACTCTTGCTCAGAGCTGTTCCCCTGAGCACAAAAAGCAAGCACAAAACAATTCTTGCTGTTTGAGGTGAGGGAGAGCAGGTTCTGGCCCACAGCCGTACTCGCTGCAGCTGCTTGGCAGAGCCAGTGGAGTGGGTAGTAGAAGTGATTAAGAAAAAAGGAGGGGCACAAGAATTTTGGACAGGATATGAAATAGCTGAGCAGCGCAGCCAAAGTCTTGGCAACCCACTGCGAGCCAGCAGCAGAGTGATCTGGGGGCTGGGATCAAACAAACTGACCCACTCCTGCAGAGGAGGCTCCAATTGTACAGAGGCTCTAATTGCAGACTCACCATCTCCACTGCACAACCCATCCTGTGCAGCTCTGAGCCTGGCTCCAAATCTCCATTCCTCTTTCCCTTTCTGCCACCCATGGGACTCTCATACTTCCCACACAGGGTAGACTTGTCCCAAGTTCTGCTTAAAACATGATTCCCCCTTGTCTTCACGCTTCCCTGCTCTGAAACCTCCCTGCTCTCCCGATTTGCTCATCTGGTTCTTCTCTCTCTCCAGCAAGGCCTCGAGGCTGCACCAGAGCCCAGAGTGTATTTTGTATATGTCGTGTCAAATGGGGAAATCACAGTACATTGCAGTTCTGGGCTGAAAGTGGCTCTGGGAATGCTCTCATGCCTGGAGGAGAGCTGGGACCCAGTGCAGGTGTTTGTACAGAGCTTTCACTGACTCAGGCTGGCAAGGTACAGAAGATTCCTCTGTTGGAGTGAGGGCAATGACCTCAGGAGTCAGCAACAGGTGATTCAGAGGCTCTTTCAACATCTTCTGGGAACACAAAGAGAGAAAAACAGCAGCTGCCATAACAATTTCATTTTTCAATTAAAAACCATACGGATTGATCCAGCAGCAAGCCAGAGGACTTGAACAAGGAGCTAGGTGACATCCCATGGCTGGCATGTGCCTCAAGAGAACAACACAGCAGTCCTCTCTGGCTCTGAAAATCTCAGGACAGACTTGAATCAATGGGCTCCAAGTGCAGGAAAGGGACTTTAAACAGAGGAAGCTGATTTGGCAATCAACCTCTAAGGCATCGCAGCTCTTCCCTTCTCCAGTGGGACACCTTCACCAGCACAACCACCACCACAGAATGGTTGGGGACCTCAAGGATCATCCAGATCCACTCCCCTGCCATGGGCAGAGATACCTTCCACTAGGATCAGGTTGCTCAAAGCCCCATCCAGCATCTCTCCCCACTTTGGTTTTCTAGCTCTGGAGCAGAGGAGCCATGCAGACTTTCTGTCTTCTCTTTACATTCATCAGCTGGGGAGAGATAAAGACAGACTCTGATTATTGCTATTAATTATCAACAACTTGGTGTTCATTTCTAAGGCCTCTTTCAGATTTGACAAGAATCACCTGCTGCTGATCTGAATGGTGTGAGGGTCACCTGGGCCAAGGGAACCTTTATTGCTTTCTCTCCCTTCTCCAGGGAGATAATAACAGCCAAGATTTTAGTTTAAGCTTATTAAAGTGCCCAGTTATCTGTTTCAGCATGGATAATTTAATCAGACAATTTAAATATTTATGAGGCTGCACTTTATTGTCGACGAAAGATAAAAATGTGCTTTAAGTGCTATTCAGAATAAGAATTATAAGGATGATTAAAAAAGCCATTGGTAATGACACTTGATATTATTGTTGTTAGCTCCTAGAATTACTGAACCATCACAGAGGATTGCAAACAAGAGCCCAGGAGCTGGATTGAAACCTGCTCCCTATCTCTGTCCATGCAGACCTTGTGAAGAGATCCAAGGCTCAACACATCACCCAGGCATGCAGCCCAGAACTGCCTCACGTGCACTCAGGGAAAAGCAGCCCAGCAGAAGAAAAATCATTTCAGCCCCTCCTGCTGTCATTTAAAGACAAAACCCACACAAGTGACCCCGGGAAAGGAGCATTACACAGACAGGACCCACGGCTGTGGGCTGCAGCCCCCAGAACTGCAGCACAAATCTGAAAGCAGAGCCCAGCCGTGCCTGTAACACCTCCCACCCCTCTCAAAGCAGCCAAAAGCAGCCAGTTACACACACTTTTAAACAAGGAATCGGTTCATTTTCACCCTGGATCCTCAGGAAGGGATATTTAGCACAGGCTCTCCATTACAAATGGAGCCTGAGCATTTCCCAAGGTGAACAGCTTCACTCCTGGAGGTGCAGAGACTTCAGGGCTTCTGCCAGAAGAGACCTTGATCAGCAGGGTGTTCACACACCCAGCCAGCACTGAGCGCATGGACAATGCCCAGTGATCTAAAACAATGGTAGAGCACATTATTTATCTGAGGTCAGAGCTTCTGAACCAAATATTTTGCTGGAAGCAGACCCATTTAAAAAAAATTAAATTAAGAAAATGTGTGTGGGGAGAGCCCTGCTTTCTACTTCACTGGATTTTAATTTTTTCTAATCTTTATGACCATTAAAGCTCAAACAATTTGAAGGCATATAAACCCTGCATACAAGCTGAATACACAGAAAGCAGTGCAGCCTGGCATCTACTTTTGTTCTGCCTCACCTAATTTCAACATTTTAAAATTACATTCACTCCCTTTCCTAATGTTCAGATTCTGCTGGGTCACTATTTTATTTATGAGTGCCACTATATAAGCAGGTGGCAAAAAGATATATTTTATTTATAAAATATAAATAAGTAGGAAATCTGAATTAACTGGTAGAAAAGCTTTCACTTTGGGATTTTTTTTTTTAATATTTGAGCTCTTATTAATGCTACATTGATGCCATGTATCATCTTTGCATATACTTCATGGGGTTGGAAGTGTGACATAAGTATAAGATGGATTTTAATATTCCTACCATTATTTCTACCTTCCCTACCAATACTGAAGACTACCACTTCCAGAACAGAATAGACAATAAAGGCATTTGAAAACAGCCTGTCATTTATTTTATTTTCATTATTTTACATCAGAACCAACAAGACATATTATCTAAAAATTTTGGTGGTATGTCAGGCAATATTCCAGCTGTTCATTAGCTTAGGTTGGATTTTGGGGAGGGTGTCTGGCATTAATTTGTTTGACAAAAGACATTATTAAACACTTAGTACAAAAGGTAGTTCACCTTTTATTCTTGCTATTTTCTGTCTCAAAAGCAAACCAGATACTTCATCCTGCCTGTCACACACATGCACCAGGTGTCCCGTGCATAATTATGCAGTGTTTCTCAGAAACACTGAGCCTGAAGGAACTTTTAATTCTTTGGAGGTGGAGAGGAAAATTCTCTTGTCTTCCTGATCAGATGAGGAATCCACTTTCAAGAAGGGGGGAAAGAAATCATTTTTTAAGATTTAAAAGCTTTGACTCATTTTCCAATCAATCATTTTCATTAACAAGTGCCTCTAAAATGCTGCTGCTACAGAAAAATATTTCAACCTGTCAAGGGCTTTCTTTCCTTCCTCCCTCCTGCACCCAATTAAGGTTTCTCCTGCAGTTATTCCACTGTCTGCAGAAGGCTGAGCCTTTTTCAGACACATCCTTCCCTGTGGAGATCTGCCATTTACTTGCAGCTCTGAGGCTAACAACTCAACTAAACCACAACAACTCCTATTTAAAAGCTGTGAAAACCTTTTTGGAGGCAGAACTAGGGAAAACACAGCCCAGCAAACCAGTTGTTCTGTCACATATTGATGGGATAAAGCTGCACAAAAATTTGTTAAAAAATAATAATTTACTGAAACCAAATTAATGTAAATTGTCAAATCAAATACTAATAAACAGATATTAATATGTAACAAGCTCCCAGTAAAGACAATGAGCAAATGTCTTGCGTTCAAGTGAAACTGAGTCCCAAGAAGCACTTTCCTCAATACGTGAACAGTGAATCAGAGTAGTGTTTTCAATGTAGATTCATTCAAAACTGCCTTCTCACTTCTGCTTTTCTTGTTTATTTACAGGTGCCTCGCTGTGTGGTTCCTGATCCCTTAGCAGATGCCATTATGCTTTGAAACAACTTGGGAAATAAAAGAAGATTTTTTGGCTGTGAAAACTCATGGAAGTTTGCAAAACTTGGTTGCACCAGCTGTCATCTCACTCCCTTGTCCCCAGCTTACGTGGTCAAAATGTTGAATCAATTGAGAATTTATTATTTCCAATTTAATAATTTCAGTAATTCTCTCAAACACTGCAAGCCACTGAAACCCTCTCTGAAACCTCACAAATGTTCCCTTGGGTCCAACAAATACTCCTCACACAGTCTTTCTTCTGGCTCTTCACCAAACCTTAGCCTCAGGGGGGATATTTGGGGGCACCATCTCCACAAATGAGGAAAGAGATGCTGAGGAACAAATCCTGGCTATCCCTGAGACCAAAAGAGAGCAAACCCAGCCTTTCTCTTTATTCCAGCTCCTCTACAGAGCCAGAGCCTGTCCCAAGCCAGCAAACTTCATGTGGTCTACATGCACGAGCTGTGTGATTTCCCACCCTAGGTGAGGCTCTATGAATGTGAAGGTGAAGCAGTGCTGATACTAAATTACTGGAAGATCTGATTTAATATTTCCATTACTATGAGTGAGATAATAACTTGCTTCTGGGTACGGAAAGGAAGAGGAAAGGGCAAAGCTGGGGTTGGCTCAGACTGCTCTGTACGTGTTCCAGCAGGGCTTGTTGTGATAGGACAAGGGGCTATTGCTTTTAATTTAAGGAAGGTCAGTTTAGAACAGATGTAAGGAAGAGGTTTTTGAGAATGGGGATGGTGAGGCACTGGTTCAGGCTGCCCAGAGAGGGGGTGGGTGCCCCATCCCTGGAAATATTCAAGGTCAGATTGGGTGGGGCTCTGAGCAACTTGATCTAGTGGAAGATGTCCCCAGTCACGGCAGAGGGCTTGGACTAAACGTCCTTTAAAGATTTCTTCTAGCCTGAGCAATTCTATGAGTCTGTATTTTTAAAAATAATTTTTTAAAAGTATATATATTTGTATAAACAGCTCAGGAACTCTTCCTCTCCCATGTCTCATCATTCACAAAGTACAGAGCACTGAGACCAGTGCCCTTGTGCATAATGGAAATGAGGCATGAATAGGAAAAAGACGGGTTTGTCTTCTTTGTTAACAATCTACCTCTCCCCCCTCAGAGGCAAGATGTCAGCCAGATAATTTATTAGAAAATATTACCTTAGTGTAATACAGTATGTACTGTCCTTTGGGGGTTGAAAATCAAATATCCACTTGTCACTGGAAGGGTTGATTTAATTGATACATATAACGATGCACCTGATCGCTTTAAATATTTACAGCTACATGGGCTGGATTTTTCATAGTAAGAAGAGGCAGGGTTTAATTCAGATAACTGAGAGCAGTCACCAGAGTGCCACGCAAAGGTTCACAAGCTTCAGACCCCAAAACCAAGCAGCACCTTCCATTCAGATGATCGCAGCAGCCACGGGCACCTGTTTTCCAGCCCCTGGGATCTCCCAAAATCAGCAGCAGCTCCAGGCAGCTGGCGAGCGTCAGGCGCTGAGGAATTCCTCCTCTGCCCCATGGCCAGGGAAACAAGGGCAACAGGCCGTGCTCCTGAAACCTGAGATTTCAGCCAAACCCGAAGAAGGATTTTGAGCCCAAGCAAGACCTCCCACAGTGGGCAGAGCACCGTGTGCTCTACACCAGCAGGGAATTTGGTCTTGGGGAGGAGGGGGGGGGGGGGGGGTTAGGTTTTAATGAGTTATTCCTTAATTTCCCAGTAACTACGGTGTCGTTCAGAAGGCAAAGACACACAGCCTAAAGCACAGATCACTCCTGCCAGGGTAACCAGACCTCCCAGGGCAGAGTGTGCCCACTTGGTTTGCCCCATAACCCAGCAGGGCACATCCTCAGGGAGCAACAAGTGACAGAGAGGTCACAGCAAAGGGTTCAGCCTTCCTCTCTCCAGGGATTTACTAATTCCCACTACCCAGAGACAAGATGGATGGGGGGACGAAGCTGTGTTGGAAAGATTTTCATGAGCAGGTGTCTTCCTGCTGGCAAGATGAGCCTGAACTGGAAAAACTCTTTCCCTAATGCATGGGCAGGCATAAAACAATCCTGGGTTTCACCTGCAGCGCTGGAGACCAGCACAGCCATTGTCTTGATTTGATCTCTGACCAACTCAGAGACTTAACTCAGGGACTGTATTTAGCAGAGTCAGCCAAACCAATATCTGTAACTTTCTTACAAATGTGTATTTCAGTTAATCAGAATTAATCTGCATGCTTCTGTCAGTGTCAGCAAATTGTTTTGATTGTGGAAATATTTGTTATCAAAACAAAATAAACAAATCCACACAAGTGGAAACCAAAAAATTAAATATGCTTTTTTTTTCAGATGGAAGTGACCTTCATTTTGTAGTTTGTGCTTAAAAGAAAAAAATCCCAAATATTTCATTTCAATATATAAAACCCTAGACTTGTTTAAAAACATTGTAAGGCATTTTTATATAAGGGAGGGAACAGAAAACCCAAACGAATCCATTTCACAGTAACCCACAATGAAATGTATTGCCAGTTTTTCATTTGGCCAGCGACCTTGAAAATCATAACTCCAGTTTAGGGTCTGTCTGTCTCTCCTCTAAGTGACAGCTAATGAATCAGATATGTGTCCTGGCACAGAATTAGAACTACATCCTTTTGATATTACAACTTTTACAGACACTACTTGTACAAACTCACATTCTTATGCTTCTTGAGGTAGTAATTTTTCTGATGGTGTTGTTTCAAACCCATTTTGTAACCAACTCCACTATTTAACTGCTGCACTGTGTTTAAGGAGGGAACGCAGCTGCATTGTTGGGCTTTTTTACAATCTCTTTCCAGGCTGCATCTGCACGGCTAATGAATAGTGACATCAAACACATAAATTAGACTGTAGGCTGAAGATAATTAAATTGAGAAAGTTGACAAAAATAAACTGTATCAACTAAATCCCTATTTGCAAATTATTGTATGCAGCCTTCAAGGTTTCAGCAGAACAATGGATACAAGGGGAGGAATACAGCAAGGTTTAAATTTCACAGGGATAATTTGATATTCTATTTGCGCTGTGAGCAAGTCATGTTGCATCAGATCAAATCCCTATTTCATTTCATTGTGAAAAAAATCTATTGTTGCCACTCTTTCCCCTACTTCTTCATTATGAGGATGTAATTTATCGAAGTGCCCCTGAGAGTTTGCAGCGGGGAATGGCTGTAGCTTTATATATTTCAAATAGCTTCTTTGTTGCAGAGTGCTAGTGGTTAATAGGAAGATAATGAAAATATGGAAATTAAATTAATTTGGTGCCAGGGCTAAAAAGAATGCTCTCTTTAATTTGCAGTACAGCAAGGTTATGAACAAAATTTGAAGAAAGAAAAAGGAAACGTGATTGCTGCATTCTTCTAGGGAAGCTGGTAGGGTGGGGATTATCCTGCATTATCCTGAGCTTGGAGAGAAATCAAGTGTTTTGCATATCGCTTACTAATGGTAAGGATCTAGATTTTGGATAGCATGGGAAAAAATGCTAGTTAAACAGCATTATATGGGAAGGCAAGATATTGATCAGTGACACTCCAAGGAGGGAAACCAAAGTTTGAGTCAATAAAAAGTAAAAGAAGTGCATGGATGTCCCTAAACCCCAGCAAGATTTATTACCTCTGTGAAACATAAATTCTAATTAAAGGCAAAGGCCTTTCTGGCTTTTCAGAGTACACCTAATTAGCCCAGGGAACTCAAAATTCATTATTGGTGCCAGATCCTAGTTTCTGAATTGAGAAGAACTTTGCAAGAGTGTGCGGAGCCTTGTTTCTGGGTGCGAGCAGCAGTGAAAGAGAGAGCACATCCCATGGGATCCCACTGCTGGGACGTCAGCAATTCCTGCTGGTCAAGGCCACTGCAGCTGGATGCCATCTTACACTTGGCATGGTTCCCTTCACCGGGTCAGCACAGAGCAATGACCTCAATTCCAGCAGGTCAGCTAACCCTTGAACAAGCCTGCTCCACCCCATCACAATGTTGTGGATGCTCTAAGACTCCAGCAAACTCAGATTTTCCACTGAAGCCCCATGATGAAGACTGAAACAAACCAACTCACCCCCACAGACATCGAAGCACGTTTCCTGCTTACCCAACAGGATCACGTTGCTCACTGAGGTGCTTGGCACAACATTTCCCTTACCCTCTGATTAAATAAATATCCTGACGGTCTTGGAGAGAGATATGACACACCAGCTTGCATCCTTTATGCTTCTGGCAGGCAGTTAACTGAGTGCTAAGTGAAACACTAATCACTCAGGCAGACAAAACACTCCTGCTATCCAAAATCGTGTTTTTCTCATTGTAGACACAAACCAGCTATATTAAACCTGTAAATATGATGATGATCAATAATGCTGTGACTTCATGTCTGCTCCCAACTGCTGTTAGGAGCCAGCTCCTGCCTGTTGAGGCACCTGTGGCTGCAGCCCCCTCACCTCAGACACATTGGGCATCCTCTGTTGCTGTCACCTGCTGACACTTTGCAAACCATGGGTCTGAGTTCCCCAGTGCTGCACTTACCTGGATTTAGAGTGCTCTCATGCACCCATACCTTTTATATAGTCAAACATTCTGAACAGGCCAGGGTTTCTAAAGCTGGATCTGAGACTGTCCAAACAACTGCCTCGCAAACATTTCTTCCCACAGTTCCAGAAAATGAGAAATGCAGCAGATTAGGCTTGACAGCTTTTTCTTTCAAGTATGATTTCTCTATCTTGTCTTCCCCACAGGCTTCCAAGAAGTGATGCATAAATATGAATAGTAAAGAAATCTCTAAACTGTGCCAATAGAACAAAAGCAATATGGAGATGATAAACCATTGTACTTCAGAAGGAAAGCCAATGACTTCCAGCCAAGCTTTCAACAGGGCAACAACAGAGCAATTTGTCTCAGAGCTTCAAAGGGGACATGAGCTCATCTCAAAAAGCTGGCCTTGGGGTGAGGGAGAAATCCCCTCTTTCCTTGTGGGCACCCAACATCGTCCACGAGCACATCTGGGACTTCCCATGGTCGAAGCAGGATGAAGCAGATGGATCCACATGAACAGAGATTATTCCTGTTGGCAGCATGGGTAGGAGTGCAGGATAGAGAGCAACATTCAGCAGAGCTGGCTGTCTCCAAGGGGGAAGGACACACACCAGCCGCCAGGCAGCAGGAATCTGTCACCACCTTCAGGCACAGTCCCAGGCAGGAGACAGCACGCGATGGGACAAGAAGCTGAAAAGTTAAATCAAAGCAATTAGCAATTAGTGACTTTGTTAAACCCGGTCAGGATTGCAGAGCTCGTTATTTCCTGATAAGCCACAGAAACAGCAGGACCACAAGTGGTAAACACAACTCTGTGGAAAGGGTACAAACAGCCATGAAAATGTTGAAGCAGTTCTTTTCTCGTTTTTGTTTCTCACTCTCTCTCCATGATTTTCATCCTCGTTTCTTAGAATCTTCCTCAGAATAGTTTCAATATGAAGCAAGCATTGGCAGGAACTCCCCTGTACTTTTTCATTCCCTTAATGTGGAAGAGCTGCTTGTACAAACTTTATTACACATTGGTGGAACAATTCTGGGGTTTGTGGACTGGAGAGAACCAGTGAAATCTTGACTCCATCAAAACTAATTGCAAAACACTTGTTGCTGAAATAAATCCTGGACCTATCTCAGAAGTAAAAAAAAAAAAAAGAGAAAAAAAATTATGGCATGTCTGGGAACATCACATATCAGGAGAAAGGGTTCTAGGAACATTAACGCTACTGTCATGGTTGTTAAAATGAGAGAGTGAGATTCTGATTTACTTAAATCAGGCAAAGATACCTATCTGGTTAGCATATTCGTGACTGCAGTACTATATATTTCAACACTGCGGTTGCAAAATAATCTTTATTTTTTTTTCCATGGGAGATTACTCAAACCACTATAATGAGTTTTTCCAAATTAAATAGATAACTTTACAGACTGCTGGGTAATAAAATACAAATAAACATGGAAGACGTATCTTATTAAAAAATTAGCTCGTCATTTTTAGGCTCTTCTTTTGATTTGCAAGTTAATAAAAACCACAGCCAGTTGCCATAGGGAGGATAATTAATTATCCATCTATAAAATTAATGTTGGGGGGTAAGGAGGCTTTAATTTGAAATATTCATAGCACACATATTCAAGCAGTAGAGATGGTGTTAGAAGTCTCCCACACAGTCTGACAACTACAACAAGTGTAACTTGAGTGGGTTTTTGACTGAAGAACATTTCTGATGGTGCTAAAAGGTGGTCAAAAAATTACTCAATTTACCAGCTCTCCTGCTAAATGCAGTCACGCGTCTTCCTCTGGAAGGACGGAGAATTGCAGTGCCGGATTCAGACAATGAGCCTGCAAGCTGCAATCCCCGTTCTCCACCACGTTTCTGAATGGGGCCAGGGCCAGTCCCAGGGCTCCCTGCAGCAGCTGTGCAGCACATCCAGAACCACCTGAGGAACCTCCTGCTGCTCACACGGACACCCCAGCATCAGCTGCGCCCAGAGAGCCCTTGGGAGTCGACTCCAAACACGGCTGGGTGAGCACAAGGCTCCCAGAGATGTATCTGGGCAAGAAGTCAAGCAAATCTCTGTGGTGTATCCCAAAGATCAGCTGAAGAGAGGTCTGTGAGAGAATTCAGTCCCCAGCCCAGTATTGAATTTCCCACCCAGGCAAACCAGGAAGCCAGAAAAAAATAATAAGAGGAGATAACAATGTCCCTAAATGCTGTGTGAATATTTTAAAATCGAATACTTATTCCAAAGTGAATTAAGGCAATTTTAACTTTGCATGGATGTTTCCCCCCAGAAGGTTTGAATAATCCACTCATTTGGAGATTTAGTTAATTTGAACTATTTTCTCTGTACCCTTCTCAGAACGTTACCATGTCTTTAAATTTGCTCTGATGCTGCTAGTGAGAAAGTAGATAGCTGTGGAGTAGTTCTTGTGACTGAATGTACTCCCACATCTATTAAAAAACTGAATAAATGACATATATAATTAACTCATTATCTCATAGGATAGCAAAAATTTGCTAAATAAGTAGCTTGGTTTTAAAGTCTTATTTGGACCAGATTTAGACATTAAAATAATGAATATGAATATCTTCATCTTTCAAAATTCTTCAGATATTATTGTTACTAATTTTGCATCCATCACACAATGTACAGAGGCCACCCTGGCCCAAAGGAGGTCACCATCCAAAGGCAAGAGATGACAGGAATGTGCAGAAAGAGGAAAAATTACAAGGAAATGGCGAGATCAAGATGATGACCGTGGTATGCACCTTCCACATATCTAATCATTATCATCAAGCAATGGGATAAAAAGTACGGACTCCAAGGCTGACAGTGGCACTTCTGGGGGGGGGGGGGGGGGGGAGATGGGGGCTTTA
>WBMY01000780.1:354855-417589 GCA_013397315.1 Donacobius atricapilla
GGTGGGATGATGGTGGCTTTACTCCAGCAGTGAAGGATTGCCTGAGAGAAAGGAGCAGAAATGTGTGATTGAAAATGTAATGAGCAGGTGATGAAGGCCAGCATTATGGGCTGATTGGAGGCAGGAACTTTGATCTTGTTTGATACAGACGGCAAGATAAGTGGGGAAGAGTCTGTGAAAGCTCTGGGAAATGAAGAAAAGCCATTTGGAGGATTAGAGAGAGAGGAATGAGTACATAGGTAGCACAGTCACAGTGATATATTCAGTTCCTATAAATGAGCCACACAGCATCTGTCAAAGTCAGAGGAAAAATGATGTTGCTGAAATGAAATAAAAGCTACCACCTGGACATGAGTTTTATTTAAACCAGTAGATAGAACAGGTCACTGCTTCAAATATTACACAGGACCTAGACAAAATGTGGATGTCAGGCTTTCAGAGCTACGGGAATCTAAACACTGCCTGGATGGGAGACATCTGTAATGAGCAAAAACATGATGGTGATGTTTCAACCATAAAGGCATTTGCAACTGTGAGTTAAGAAAATTTCAACAATCTTGATCTGATGTCTAGACAGTTCCAGGGAGCTGTTGGAGGCCCATATTTTAGTTTGGCAGGAGGGTCTGTAGAAGACAGTTGGACGAGCTGTCACACAGAGACAACAGCATCATTCTGCCCATGCTTTCACTTGTGGGACTGCCTTTTACTGCCACAGAACTGCCTGTGCCCAGACAGAACCAGCCAGAGATGCTCTTCTCCCCATCATGTTTTCAAGCTGTCAGGGCTTCACTTTGACAAATGTTCCAGTGGGAATAGCATCACGGTGTCTCACAGTAAGAATAACTGCAATCATCTGTGAAGTGCCTTAGAAAGCTCTGCTGCACTATTTGGGCTCCTTCTGGAGAGGACATCAACTGCAGTAAGAGTGTTATTAATTATATCTCATAAAAGAAGGAGAACTACTCCGGATGATAAAAGATTATTTTTTTTTCCTGGAGTCTAATAATTTCACACTGTTTCAAAAGTAAATAAATGGGGCTGCCATTCAGAGAATGAAGCCACAGTTTATTGCCATAATTAAGCCTCTATTTATCACAAAACTTCTGTTGCACCCTCCCCTCATACTAAAATTACGTTATAAATAAGAATCTGAAGATCCAAATCCCACTTAACTCTGCAGTGATTTATTTTACTAAATGACTGTTACCTGAGGGTAGACATATTTTAAACCACACTGAAATAATTACTTGGTTCTTGTGGTGTTTCCTGAAGTTGGAAGCAAAACAGAAGAGTTGACATTAGCTCTACAGCAGGACAGGTAAGAGCTCACCTATGTTTCTACAGGAGCCAGCTTCTTAAGTGAGAAATTCTCACTAATCAGGGGCTGCTTGGGCAGGTTAAGTGAAGCAGAAGATAAAAACTGTGTGTTCCTTCACTGATCCAATGTCCAGCCTAGAAAATGCATTGCCCTGGGGATGTTTGCTGTGACAATCTCCGTTTTCACCTCTAAAAGGGCCTCTGTTCATTTACCAAAAACATTTCAGTGCAATACCTCATCCTTGATTGTTAAGGTGGCATTTCCAAAATGCCACAAGTCCTGGAGGAAATGTGTCAGGGTGACAGCTTCACAGATGGAAATCTCCTTTTCTGACCCTTAGGATTCATATAATCTGGAAAACAAAGACACTGAGATGACGAGGATTTGGAAGTTTAAGTACCTTATTTGCAAGCACAATTAGGTATTTATATTCCAGAATATCATGGAATTTCAGCCTGCAGACAAAGACAGTTGCAGAATGAAAGGCCTTGTGAAGACAAATAACAGGAGCCTAAAATTTGTACCACTGTTTGGCAAGACTATAAGAACCCTCTGCCCAGAACAGTACTCATATTATCATTTACTTCTACTACCTCTGAAATCCATGCCCAGATGCTTTGATCAATATTTTTCCCAGCTGACAGTTGCTAGATCCAGCTCAGGAAGAAATTCATCATTAACAATGTTGCCCATGATTACCCTTTAATTTCTTGTGCAGTAGCTTTCCCCATTTTCCAGATTCTTCCAGCAATGATGTGGCTGGAGATGCCCAGCCTGCAGTGACCAGGGCCCTGTGAAATGAACCTACTCCCCTGAGAAATAAAAAAAGTGAAAACAATTGAGTTGATATGAACAGCATCACTAATCACATTGCTCATCTGCTGCTCCTCTCACCACCATAAAGGATTCTTCAAAGACATGGTGAAGGTTCATTAGCAAACACTGCATGGATGAAAAAACCCAGAAGCCCACAGTTCATCAGCTTACACTTACACTGGGAGCAAACAGAGGTCTTCAAATATCTGCCTCAGCTACTCAATCAACAAAGGATTTACTTAAAAAAAAAATTAATTTGCAGGACACTGTCATATTATCCAGCAAGGACTGTTCTGTTCTATTGGATTATAGGGTGGCTGTCCTTGTTCACTCACCCCTCACAGCAACACCCTCTCACCTTCTCTTGGCAGTAACTCAGCAAGACAGGCCCACATTGAACACTGGTTAAACCAGACAAGAAAAAATGGAAACATTACACTGTGTTTTCTGGACAAATTAAAATTTCACCCTTGGTTCTTTGAAAACCTGAACACCAACTACTCCATTTGCTCTGCCCTGCATGGCTAATGGATATGGAGAAATGTGAGCAGCAAACCACAATCCCCCTCAAACGGGATGGATGCTCAGACTGCAGAGCTGGAGCATCTAATTTCTCATCCATAGGCAGAGTCAGCAGAGACAGCAGCTCTTCTTCCCCACCTTCACCTCCTCAGCAGAAGGGAGCAAAGGAGTCTCATGCTGAACCATGGCTTACTCTTCTGACTGAAGAAACACAGAATGAGCCATGGCATTGACTTACGAATGTCTACAGGGGCTTGCCTAGCAGTGACTTGGTTGGGGTTTATCTAAAAATCTAAGTCCGTATTTCAATGTTTAACCTGGCCAAGGAACAGCTCGAAATTATTCCTTCCATAGAGGCCCAAAACATACATGCTGATAAATCTAAAAATGGCATTCCCCTGTATTTTGTTTCATGAGAGACAGATGTCATTGATCCTCCCAATTCTAGTAGCCAGAAAGGGTTATAAAAAGAGGGATTTTAAAAAGCCAAAAAATTGGCAGAATTAGGTCTGGTGAGAGGTACCAGTTTGTCTTGCATGGGTGAAGACACGGCTGAATTATTATAAACCTCTCTATCTCTGGTATTTCTGAAAGATTTCTATATTAGATTCTACAGGCTTTCCATTTTAAATCATTCTTTAAGGTTTTCTAATTATTATTATTACTATTAAAATAAATCAATCTGCAGATGAGAACAGGCCCGCTAAGAGTAATACCTCCAGTATTCAATCAGATTTTAAGTTGCGTAACTGGCCAAATGACTAAACCATGTCTGTTTTTCAGCACTGCTCTCTCTGAGACAATAATTCATACATGAGTTTAATCATAAGATAATAGAGTTGTATGTGACCAAAACAGTGTTGTTACATATCAAAAAACACTATGGAGAAAAATGAGATCCCACAGTAAACATAGTTCCCTACACACACACCCCCCATAGGAAATATCCATAAAAAGAATAAGTTTTCTATATAGGAAAAGAGTACCTTGGATAAACTGATTAAAAAAAAAAAAAAATTAGTCCTCAAGATTTCCAAAAATCTTGCAGATTTTTGCTGAAAACTAAATCCACTTCATTTCATGACAGGCACTAACAAGCTTGATTTCCTTCTTTATAAGTGTCATCAAACCCAGAAATATTGATTTCTAGTTTGGACAACCTGTGTCAGATACAGCACTGTGCTTTCATGTAAAATTCATCACAGGAATCCTTGCAGCCTTCTGATTAAGGCCTGTATATATCTGCCTACTAATAAGTGAAATTACCTATCACCCTCAGAAATATAAATAGCTGTTGACCAAACATCAGCTTTTTGTAATCAAATGCAAATTCTCTCTTCTCAATATGAAAATTGTTGCTACTAATGACCTCTGGCAAACCACTCATATTTGCTGGTTTCCACATATGCACTTAACATGATGCAGAGTTTTAAGAGAGAGATAGAGATTGGAACCAGTAACAAATAGCTCAGTAAAATCTTCCTGAAAGTAGACAAGACATAAGGAGAACTAAACAGTTTGAGACCATGAAATAGCTGGGAAAATTGTGAGATGATTCAAAAAGAGATTTAAAACCTAGATATAATTCCTGACTGATAGATACTTCGTTTCATCCTTGGAAAATTCCACAAGGAAAGAAACTCAGCACTCATGAAGGAATGGGAACACCTTAGTTTGCTACCGAAAGCCGATGTGAAATGGTTCACACAGATGTGTTAGCAGATACAGGTTTGCACCAAGACAACATCTCTGAATGCATGATCTCACCAGCTATAAAATCACTTGCAATAGCAGGAGGGACAGGGAACAGGGAGGCAGGATGACTGAAGATTATCTCATGGAGGTGCTCAGAAATACTAATCAGGTTCATCTACCTCACCAACCATTCTAGTTTGCACAAGAGAGTTTTCTCAGTACATTAAAAAAAGAATNATTAGAACTGGAACAAAGAGGGATGAGTGGCCTGCAAGGGTGTCCAGCCACCTGACAGTCAATAACACAAGACATTTTGCAGGGATGAAAAGGAGGCAAGTGGACTGTGTGAGATAGCAGGAGATAGGATCATGAAACCATCAGCAATTGTGTGCAGGTGCAGGATTAGGTAACCACCAGCAGTTGCACATAGCTGCAGGGAGAGGCTCTTTGTTCCTTATATTACCTGTGGTACCCATTATCTTTGGATGAATTTGGCTAGAGACACAGAGAATGCAGAGGATGCCATCTCAGCTAAATGAAGAGATCCTGTCTGTTTTCCAGTAGCTTGTGTATAAAACAACTGGTTGCTGCTCCATGGACTAGCTCCTCTCCAGACTCTGATCAAACCCTAAAGCATATCTGGAAAGGAAAAAAGATACTTAAAAAGCATACATAGTTCCAATAAAATTCCATGCC
Source organism: Donacobius atricapilla (assembly GCA_013397315.1). Classification (NCBI taxonomy): domain Eukaryota; kingdom Metazoa; phylum Chordata; class Aves; order Passeriformes; family Mimidae; genus Donacobius; species Donacobius atricapilla. The sequence continues at coordinate 359,903 of WBMY01000780.1, forward strand.
ATCCAAAAATGTACTTGATAGGTGCCCATTCCTTGCTGAGGGCCAACAGCGCAGCCGAGTTAAGGCTGGATGATGAAAACTCTTGTGAGTACCTGGATGACCACAAGACACAGAGAAGATGGATTTTAAAAGGAGTTTCATCCAAGTAGAAACTGGAATTTATTTGCAGTGTCTCCCTGAAAACACTGTTTCCAATCATTATTAAATGACTCAAAGGCCAATGGTGAAATCTGTTTTGTGAGCCCAGAGCTGTTCGTCACAAGCTGAAGTTAAAACAATTTGTGACAGAAGCAGCATTGCTATATCAACAGCCTAACAGGGTTTTATTAACATATACACAACCTCGTTACTGCCTGAATCAATCTCAGCTCAATCAGATATTGCATATTTTATAAGACAGACCATCATGGAGAGATGCCTTAGCAGAGCGAGCAATAGGGCAGGTTTGCAGGACTGTCATGGCATTACTTTCAAAGAAATAACCCTAAAAGCTTGAGGGACTACTTCACACACAAATCCCAGTAAATACCTTCCCTCAACTCCAATTTCAACCTAACCTCATAAACCAACTCTCACTCCTGCTCTTGTCAAGCACAGACAGCCGAAGAAGCAGTGCCACACATTCTATCCCCACATCACTCCACACCATTCCAGGATTGTGGCATGGAGATTTTTTCCAATTACTATTATACATTTACTGTTGCTATATTGTGACAGGTTTTGTGGGTTTGGGGTTTTCTTTTTAGTTTTTTTGTCTTGTTTGGGTTTTTTTCCTATGTGGAACTTGTTGTCTTAAGAACCAGTTTAGTTACTGCCTGAGAGAGCCATCTGAATATGCAAGTTCCCAAAGCCAACTCCCCATTTGCAGGTCACTCAGCCAAGATCTGGCTGTAAACCCAAGTCCCTGCATGGCTGGGTTATTCTCCCCTTTTCGGCTCCTCTCTCAGAGCACTTCCCAGATGAGAAGAGAAACTTATCCAGGCGATCTTTCCATGAGGTCTCTCCACCCAGCTCTTCCTTTCAGCTAGGGCATACTGCAGTCTGGTGCCAAAATCAGCAAGATGCAGCATGTGAAAAAGCACTGTTTATTTTCTAGGAGAATAACTGCAACCTGTCTTTTCACTTCCACCCTCCTAAAGACTGCAGACATCCCAAGCACCCACTCATGCCTTTCCAACTACACTGAACTCTGCTGAAGGAGCCCGCAAGAGGTTTCTGGGAATGGGTGTACACGGAAGAGCTGTGGTCCACTTGAAATATCTGCAAGGCCCGATAATTTGATTTTTGTACTGAATTCTTTAGGAAATAACTATCTAGCATTCACCCATGGCGACATCAAAAGACAGATGGCCCATACAAGAGCTGCAAAACATTTTCTGTGTGAACATTTATACTATAAAGCCTTGACTGTTTATTGTAGAGGTTAATGAAGCTGTGAAGAGAACATGGTCTTGCTGAGATTATTGCTTCTGGGCAACGCAGAGCACCAGCCATTCTTAATCCTAACGAAAGGCATGACAGATAGACCAATTAAAAATGTTTCCAAACAAGCTTTGAGACACAGGGCAGCTGTAACGTGACTATTTTTTCTAATCCCCCTATCCTAAAAACATTATCTAATTGCAGCGCCTAGTAGCACTCTGAATTCAGCACTCTCAAAAAGATTTGCAGTGCATTGCTCCTAAATCAACCCAGTCCAGTCACAGGACCCAGGCTCATACAGAAGCAAAAAAATCCCCATCAGAGAAAATTTGCTGCTTTTTTATTTATTTCTTGCCTCAGCGGCCAAAGATTATTTCTGAATGTTGTCTGGGGAAAGTACAAGTATTCAGAAAACTGCTGCTATCCAGTCCCCTTGGTAGTTCAATATTTTTCCTAAACCATCACAAAAGCTTTTTATCCTGCAGAGGGAGTCCATATGCATTCATAGCTGTGCACATATATACAAACACTGCTTGGGTAACTCTCCCATAAATATTTTTTCTGCTTTGGTATAATATCATACCAAGGTGCATCATAAAAATCTCTTTGAGAGAGAAGTTTTGTTCTCAAGTATCTGGTTTGCCTTAGTCTGTCTAGATGCACAGAAAATCCAAAAAGGAAAGGGGACCAGATACAACCTCTATCTATAACAATCTTGGGTTTATTATTAAACAAGTAGAGAAAAGCAAAAAAGAAATAAAAGTTTTTCCCTTTTAAATCTTCAGTAATCATTCATATTCCTTTACAGATCCTTACCTAGAAGAGTAGAACAGGCACCTATAGGACTCAGAAGAATAATACTAGATGCAGAAATTGGAGCTATGCCTGAAGCTACATCATTCCCACCATGCCAGAATTACAGGCTAAACTCACTAAATAGATGTTGGTCAGTGAAAGGCAGGAAACTACACTCTCATACTACTGGTGGACCATTAAGCACAATAAAATGCTTCCAACTCCTGGCTGACTTTTTTTCTTGACTGTTCACTCTTTTACATCTATTTTGCAAGCTTCAGATCTTACTGGAGAAGTAGAGCAGGGCTCATCATTCCTACTTTCAAAAAGTTATTAAGTCCTGATGAGCATTAACCAATGTCAACAGTGCAGAAGCACCAAAAGAAGAACAGATCAGCTTCACCAGCAGTTCCTGATCCTGTGTGACCACAGGAAAATCTTCAGGAAGGACTTGAGCTCAGGGGGAGCAGGATTCAAGTGAAGGGAAATCTGTGCCTTGGAACCTGCCTCAGACTCCATCAGTGTCTTCGAATCCAACAGGGCAAATTCTGGGACTTTTTCACTGATCAGGATGTTCATCAGTGACATCAGTTCAGGATGTCACGGAGTCTATCACGGGAATATGCATCTATTCATCTCAGCTCCCCTGCTGCTATATTTATCTTTGCTGCTGTCAGTCATTTAGGTGTCAGTTTGCTCAGAACAGGACTGACACAAACTGCAGTTATCATTTCTTTAAAAGAGTCTTTCTTGAGCTGTGCTTTACTTTAGCATTCCTTCAGCAGTGGCCTCAAATGATTATGTTTTCCCACAGGCTGGGAGACACTGCTAGAGGAATATCAAGAATGTGGAATTTAAACACCTGGTCTCCTCAATTCATGGATTAACCAATCACAGAAAAATAAAACTGGCATCTGAGCTGCACACTGCTGTTGCTTTATGATGCATTTAACCCAAACTCCCTAATCTCATATTCCATTAATAGAATAACCAAAATCATAATATGAGGGAGTTCCAAAGACAAAAGCTTGCTGATTTAGGTGCTAATGGGATATTATTTCAATGAGAAAACAGAATAGATATATAGAGAAAATGAAATAAATATATACAGCATTGCATTCATTTTACATGGAGATTCCTCAAGGAAAAAAATACCTTTTCTGGAGAGCACGTTGTTTTAGAGGTAGATTTTTCCATGAAAATACATTCCCTCCCTTCTTCCTGGCTCTTCTCAGATTTTCTGGTTTTCTTTGCTTAAAGGTGTTGGCTCCTTCTCTGGCTTGGCCCTCTATGGGTTTCAAGATTATTCCAAGTTGTTTTTACAGAGCCTTCTGGATCATGTTAGGAAAAGGTGCTTTAAAACCATGTAAAAATAATGTTATTTTTAAATGGAGTTCAGGACTGACAAAGGCACTGGGCTGGCTGACTGGCGATCCGATTTGTTTCCATTGGGAATACATTACCAGCAGGCCAGCCAAAAGCGTGTAGAAAATGTTTATTGACATTTTCACATAAATATCTGTCATTAGCCTTTCTTTAGTACAACCAGGCTCCAAACCATGTATCCTGTTCAGCTCCTTTCCATTCCAGCAGTCATTTACTCTGCACCTTGCAGGTGTGTGGAGGAGCACCAAGGCCAGAGCCAAGCAGGGGAGGTTGTACACAAGCTGCCAAGGAGCCCTTTCCTTCCCGCACCAGGGCTGGGAGCTCACTGGAGGCAAAGACCCCAGGCACAGAAGTGTCTCCACACACACCTCTACACTGCGGCCAAACTCATTTGATGAGGTTTTACTGAAACAGGAGCTTGATCATCACAGGAGGTCAGGTGAAGGAGGAACTCGTGCCCTGCTGCCTCGTGCTCAGGGGACAGCTTCCCCTGTTTAGTCTCACAGAGCTAAGCCATAATCAAATCTTGACAGGTTCAGGCACGAAGACACAAAGCAGGAGGAAATCCACCCACAAAGAGGGCAAATGGCAGCAAACAGAACAGCCCTCACCAAGGCAATGCCAGGATGTCAATAGAATGCTGCCCAAACCATCCTTGGGTACCCCTGAATGCAAACTTGCTCCCTCCTGCTCTCTGCCGTGGGTTTGGGCAACCTCACGGCTCAGAGCTGGGATGTCACATCAGCTGTGACTTCAGCTGGGTTCCAGAGATAAAAAAGACTCAACATTCCCCGAAAGTCAAGTCCCAGAAGGAGTTGGGCAGGTCTCACACACACACACAGTAGCCACAGCAGGACAACACCTGCTCTTGGCCATCAGCTCACCCCTGCAGCAGAGAGAAAAGCACAGAAATCCTCTCCACACCCCCGGGTTTTTCAAGGGTGTGTTTCTTCCTGAATTACCACCTCTCCTTTCAAATTACACAAACGTGAACTTCCTCCCTGGCCCTGTGTTCAGTGTGTTTAGTTGTGCCTTCATTGTTGCAAATTGTTTGCTAATTTCTGGGCAGCAACTCCACTTCCCACACCACTGGGATTATGTAAAGGAGGCAGAGATGACACAGAGTTTTGGTCATTCACTTCTCAACAGGGGAGCTCATTGATTTAACTACAAAAGTTTGCACTCTGCTGAGAGCTCTGAATTTCTCCATACCACAACTTCAAACTTTTAAAAAGATTACTATCAACTCTGCTATTAAAACACAGTTTATGCTCTCAGAAGAGGAGAAATCTGTCCTAACACAATAAACTACTGATTGTTTTGAAAGCTTGAGTTGAAAGATATAGCACTGCTAGCCCCTGGACAAAACTTAGAGACCTAATAGTCTCTGAATTTCACATGCCTCATACTGAGAAAAAAATATGCACTTTTTCAATTAAAACTGGCCTTTTTTTTTCAGAAACAGTTTACTAAGATACCAACACAGAGGGTAAGATTCAAGCCATGTGCTGAAAAGCTGGCTGCTGGATACTTCCTGAAGTCTCTTCCTCTTCCTGATCCAATCTCCATCAGTTCCACTACCATCAGAAGAGATATCCATCTCTCTCATCAAGGGGAAGCCATTGCCATGCCTAGCTCTAAAACTGAGCCTACATAATGCATGGTAAAAAAGGGTTTCTGAATCTACATGGAGGGCATTCACAGTCAGCCCTTCAAAATGTGGTGCAAGAAAGGAACAACAACATATCCAGCAACTGTAAGCCCAGAAAAAAGTAGTCTCAGTCCCACAAAATTCTTCTGCATTGTTTTAACAATTTTAAAAGAGAGTAAAAATTTAAATAATGCAAATGTTTAAAATATAAATAATGACTTGGGTTATTATATCTTTTGGTTCCTGAGCACGTTTTCCCCACCACTGTCACATCCAGGGTGCAGCTCTGAGCTTCATGGCTCCAGCCAGCTCCTCTTGCTGTTCACAGAGTGCACAATCCCACGGTGTCCACCCAAGCCTCAGCCAGCTGAGGACTCTTTTTGGGCTCAGAGGCAGCTGTATCGCCAGAATCTCACACAATACTTAGCAAGAAAACGTATTCCCGATAATCAATGCCTCTGACAAACAGGAAAAGGGTCACAGCTCTGAGAAGTGGGCTCCCAGTGCATTCCCTTCACACACGCAACCTTGTTCTCCCCAGCTGAACAGCTGGGAGCCAGCTGAAATCTAAGAACCTCTCCCCTCCAGACGGTGCTCTCTGTTCGGGGTTTAAGACAATTACACAGTTATTTGGTGTAAGAAAAGTCAGTCAACGGGGAGACAAATTGTTTTATTTCTCACACAGCTACATAATAGATTTCTAGGAGTGCTAACTCATCTGTCTTCCCACTATTTTACTTTCATTATAAGGTTGGGAATGGGAAGCCATTTTTCACAAGAAGGATCTTTAACTGGTTAGAAATTAAACTGCCCAAACGGGTGCGTCCTGCAGAATGGAACATCTGTTATCTGGGGCCCACGGCTTTGGTTGCACCTTATTCATCGTCACAGCAGGTCCTTCTCCAAACATAGCCTCACTCACCAACCTCCCAAGACACAAAGACAAGTGCAAGACATGTGACAACGGGACAAAAAGGTCCAAATCCAAAGCCTCATTATAAAATAAGGCAGTAGAGTATCAAAACTGAGCAGCTGTGCTGAGAGAAGCAGGACTGTCTCCCAGAGCAACCCCATCCTCCCAAGCTGAGTGGGCAGATGCGTCTTTCATCACCCCCAGCCTCTCCACCTCAGTACATCCTCCACTCAAGTGCTGCTGCCAAGCTTCTGTCCTGTGAGTAATAACACGTGGGCATCCCCTGTGACCCGTCCCAAGCGGATCAAAGCCATCAACACTTCCACAACCAGTTTCCTGTCCCAGCATGATGGTACATTTCACCATGTTGATGTCCCCATCACTGGTGAATGTCCCAGGCCCTCAGAGGATCAGAGCTGGAGAGGGTTTGGCAAAGGGCAGAATTTTCCAAAGTGCGCAACTTAGTCCTCCCTAATTCCCCTTCTGAGGCTGCTCAGAAGAGACAGGACATTTTTACTCCTGGTGTGTAGGGAACATTTTAGTTTTTCTCTGTAATTTATCGATCTTTATTAATTTATTTTACCTCTTGTTCAGCAACTGAACTGTGCCTCATCCTCTCAGATCCTTAAAGCATGAGGTGGCTGCAGTGAGTGTTTCACTGTGACCTCACGGGTAAGTAACACTTGCTGCCATAATGTTGTGCAGACCTCTGCACTCTGCTCCTGATTGAAATAGAAAATCAGATTCTTAGGAAAAACAAACACATGGGATATAAGCAACGTTTCCCTGCAAGGATATTGCCACCTTTACCAATTTGCTCTAATAGCAAACTTAACCACTGGTAAAAGGTTGCAAAAATAATAATGATTTTTTAAAACCACCTTCTTCAGCTGCTACCTGTGAATCTTTTGGGGGCTTTTACCCTCATAGTCAGTCTTCTGTTATGTTTTCAAATAGATAGCTCTGGGTTATTGATTTTCTTCAAAAAGTTGAAATTAGTAGTAATCTGATTTCTCACTTGGGGGTGAAATTTTAAAACCAATTTGTGTCACTTCCATTATTTTTGCTGCTACAACTTCCTTTAAAGAGGAGGAAAACACTCCATTTATGTGTTGCAGAGGCAAAACATATTTCCAATACGTCTTCACTTACATGTCATGAAAGCACATCTACCCTCTCACCCACCACGAAGATCTCTTCTTTTCCAATCTCAGCTGAAAACATCCTACAGCATCCAGTGGTCCAGGGGTGCTTCCCTCACTGTTTAGCAGAAGTTGCAGTAACTGCCATCTACTATTTATGAGACTAAAGCTCCAAATTCGTTGCTTCTAAACACTAGCAACACAATCACCAAGAGTCCCCATAAGTAATTACATGGATTTTATAACCCATGAAAGAATTAAAAAAAAAAAAAAAAATAGAGGTCGAACCTTCTTTTTGCACCAAAAGTTTGCTTCCTTCTTCTTTCATAAGCAAAAGAATCCCAGAGAGATACAGGCTGAATTATTGGGACCTTTATACCTCCCAACTTTTTAATTAGTAGAATTGCACAGCTATGGCTTAAAATACTGTCACCCTGAGACTAGGGTGATTGACTTTGAATTTACTGAACACCAAAGGTGTATTTACTGTATAAATTGCAGGTCTGTGCACTTCTGAACGACACTTGCATTCATCTGACTGTCACACATCAGACCACTTTATAAACATGTTATTTAAGACTCACACTATGCCAGCAAACAGAGGCAGAGGTTGAAAACCTTCTCTACTGCAATTGTTTCAATTGCTGTCTTCAAACTCCATTTTACATCAGGAAAAAAATGGAAAGTACAGAGCACCAAGGACCCAGGAGCAAAGTGCAGGGCTGTGAGAACAAAGAAAAAAGTAATTGAGATAAAAACCAGGATATTTATTACCAGGAAAATCTATCCTAGAGTAACAGGGAGAATTGTTTTCACAGCCCAACAACTAACTTCCGAGAACAAATCTCAGCTCAAATAAATTCACTGGTTTATACAAAAGTTCATAGCTTACACACCTGCACATACCATGACAGCTTCTCTTTCAAAAGGTACCTCAAATATTAGTCAAACACACTGCTCAGAAAAACAAGAGGCAGGTCTTGGCCTTGAGCTATGACAACCTTTTATTAAAGACCTTTTCACATGTTAGTGCCCTGCTGAGAGAAGTAAATACCCAAGCACAGAGTTGAATACAATGATGTTTCCTCAATATTTCAATTTTTCATTCTGCCAGCTTCTGGCCATTAAAATCACTGTATACACACAAACAGCCTGAATAAAACCCACAGTGCAAACCTTTGTTTTCAAACCCCCTGCCATGGGTGCCACCAGACTAGGTTGCTCCAAGCCCCATCCAACCTGGGCAAGTGTCTATCTAGGCTGTAAAACGAATGAATATTCTTCAGGAAATACCACTGGGTTCATTGAGAGTCTTAACTCACAAACATTTCTCACGCTGTCTCTAGCACTCAAGCCAGCCTTCTTTGGGTTAGTTCATATATCTGCCAAAGCACAGGTATTGCCTTTGCTGGGGGACTCATGAAATTCATTACCAGGACCTCGAGGATTTATTAGAATTTCTTTCATAAGGTCAGATCAATTGAAGAGATTTATGTGAGTTTCCACCCATTGAGCAGCACTGGGGGTGTGGGGGCCCTGGCTCAGCTCCCCTTGCTAACACAACAGAAACCCAGTATCTGATCTTCCTAAAGGAACTGAGTCATGGTTTCAAAAACCCCATCCAAGCTTTACTGCTCACACCTGCACCGAGCACTCCGAGGTGTGTTCTGCACACATACCTTTGCCATCTCCTCAGCATCTTACTCAACACACATTTCCCAAAAGTACCCAGCTGGCAGCAGCACGTTCCTTTGGAAGCCAGACCACGCTGCCATGTGGAATCACTCCAGGGAAGACAGCTTGGATCAGGTGAGAACCTGACCTACATTTACCTGCTTAACTTTGGGCACCCTATAACTCTATGCCTTCATTTGCCACAACCTGATCTGTTAACTACATCCCTGTGCTCCAACCTGCTAGGAAAACTCATTTTTAGTTCTTTCTCACTAAGCGCATAATCAGGTCTTTGCCTTTACTGTGTATAGGCATGGGTGGAGTGGGGGGGAAGACTGAAAGAGGGGATGTATTTTTTTTTTAAATTTTTTTAAGAGGTGTGATGTGATTTTTATTGTATGACTATTCACCTGCTTTCTGTGACCTCCTAAGCATATTTAAGAGGGAATTTGACACTGTGACCAAACATGAGGCTGGGGGAGAAGTCAGCTAACAAAAACCACATGTGCTCAAGCATTTTGCTTTGCCTTGCTAATATTGAAGAGATTTGTTGTGCTCGGTAAAGCACTTGAATTTCGGCTCAGTCCTGCAGGGAAAAAGCTAATCCTCAAGTTATGGCAATACAGGCAGTTGATACGGGGAAGGAAGGAGGGGGCCAGAGAACCACGGGAAGGGGAAAGGAAGGATTCAGCATTTTAGCCTGACCTGACTCCAGGTTCACACAAGAAGAGGTGAAGCTGCAGCTGTCATGCTGAAGGGAAATGCAGTCATTAATAAACCCAAGGAAGTCTCCTGGGAAAGAGAAGTAGCATTAAAAAAAAAAGCATTCCTCAAGAATAGAGCCAAGGGCAGGTTTTTCCCACTGTGTGAGAGACCCAGTGCAACCAGACCAAAGCCTGGCACTACTCTCAAAGCAGTTCTGGCCAAACTTCCGCACTGCCCCAGCAGGGGCAGATGCCACCAGCCTTTTCCACATCATCTCTCCACAGGACCTCCTCCAGTGTGAGAAGCTCCATCATCAAAGCATACAAATCCATGCCTTTGCTAATATAGAAAAGATCTCATGGGAACAGCTACTGTCCGAAGTGGCTGAAGGCTGAGAAAAACCCAAATTATATCTCGACTCTCCTTCCCTCTCCTCATCCTGAGTATCAGTTTCACTTCAAGTTTGACTCATATCTGCTTTAGGTGAGCATATGAAAATTGTTGTCTGTGCAGCCGAATGGGGAATAACCATTATGAATATGCATGATCTGATACTGGTATCTCTTCAGGTATTGCAGCACATCTCAGAGTTGAGACAGTGAAGCAAGACTGAGTACTCAGGAGGTTAACAACCACGGCAAACAGCAAATCATTCAGAAAAGCATTTGATCAACACAGAGACAGAAAATTGTATAGCAAACTGGTCTGTGACCTATAGGGCAGAACAACTCAAATTGCAAGAGGGGCTCGTGGGGAAGGAATAAAAAAAATACAGCCAGCAGGATTCCCAGGCTAAAATAAAAACTACAGCTGCCAGCTGATTTGTTCACATCGAATACCCAAACTGGGCTTTCTGGTATCTCTAAAACTCATTTCAAGAGGAAAAATAAAATTGGGATAAAAATAAAATTCCTTTCTTATGGCAGCTATTTGGGTTCATGGTTTCTGTGACCTGCCATTGAGAAAGATGTGATGGGAACACTCCTCCTTGTGCTAAGTGCTCTGGCAGCGAGTGCTTAGCCTGGCAGGGGAGCCCAGGGTTTCACCAAAGGGCAAATTATATCCTGCTAATTGAACCAGCATAGTTTTAGAATCTCCCCATGAGCCTGTCAGGTTTGTGCATGGGCAACTGTGAAGATCTTAATGGACCTGGGAGGCCGAATCAAATAGAAGGACCAGGCAAGAGCAGAGAAAATGGGGCACAGCAGGAGGGTATCAAATCCTTTTGGGTTAATAACGCACCTTCCCGGGATGTGAAGCAGATGCCCAGAACTCGGGGCTGTGTTAGTTAATTACCATACATGAGAAAAACCCAGCAAGGCTCCCAGCACACACAAAGATTTGGCAGAAAGAAAAGAGGGGCAGGGGAAAGAATCCAGCCCTCCCCAAGCAATGCAATTAATACATTTGCTGCAGCTTTGTGTCACGTTCCCTCAGCACCACTCAGCTCCAGTTGTCAGCATCTGTCTGGAACAAGCTGCTCCACGAAGCCAGCAGCCCCGCTCGCATGGAGAGGCAAGGGATAAGATTTCAGGAAAGGCTGAAGTCCACTGCTAAGGGATTCGTCCCATATAAATTGCCTGTCAGCTGCGGCTGAAGTACAGTGTTGGCTGCCCTTCTCCTGGTGAGTAATAACAGGACTTTGCTGAACACAGAGGTACCTGACTTCCATGGAAACCAAAGTTTAGTTCCAATCTGATGAGTAAAAGGCAGCTCACTTACTTTTGAGAGGAGGTACCAACGATGAAACATAAAAGGGGACTCAAAGGAGTGCCTCTGCTTTTGCTCTTGAATCATCTCTGGTCTGCAAGAGTACAAGCAGAAATGCAACCAGCAACATCTAAAGGCTGGTAAAAATCCTGACAAAATCAAATATGTGCACAGAGAGGCGATTCCTTTTTCTGAGCACGAGGAATCAGAGCAGAAAAAAAAAACAGATAAAAAGGATTTTTTAGTTGTCCCAGGTGTACTCACTCAATAGAGGATATGAGGCCCAAAGAAGCTAAAGAATTGCCCAAGATGAAATAAAGGGTTGGAAGGTGGATCTAGCATATAAATCCATGTTATTTGAGCCTATTCAGTACTCTAACCCTGCTTTCTCTCTCATATGGTAACTCATAAATAGGTTTGGGTGTATACCTCATAACACCATTTATTACATACATACATCTTCCAGCATAGGCACCCAAGCTCCTTGTGGGATTTGACTCCTGTGTTTAATTGGCAGGCCTGTTTGTGGAACCAACAGGTGCATTAGAAGTGAACAGAGAGCACATTCTCACGTCACAAAATATGTGCTGCAAACCATGTTATGAGAGACTAAGCCAGGGAGCAAACACAAAACCATCCAGCACCGTGCAGCCCCTCCAGATGGCCAGGAGCCCGGGGAGGAGCTCCATGCCCTCCCAACCAACAGCCTGGGATGCCCTCAGGCTGCCCACACAGGCACTCGAGGCGGGCTTGAGTCATTTGCACCATCTTTTCCTTACCTCTCACACCTCTTCTCATCAGTACTTAATCCCAGTGAATGAGTAACAGGGCTTTCATACTGGATTCACTCTGACCACAAGAAAAAAAAAAAGTACCAGAAGGAAGAAGCAAGAATTTGGAGAAGGCTGTGGCTGATGTGGAATATCCACATCAGTGGTCAAACACAGTTCCTGACTCCCCACTGCTTTCTGGTTGGTTTATATGAGGGTAAGGAGCATCTGATACTAACAGTCTGTGCAGACCCACCTATATACCTCAGAAGATGAAGGTTTGTGATAGGGACTGGAGAGAAAATTGTCTTTTAATATCTTCCTCCAACTCATTTTGATTCTGCTACCTAGTGCAAAAATCTGGTCTGAGTATGGCTGATTCCAAATCCCTTTAAAGAAAGAGCTACATTAAAACAGCTAAAAATTTCCCTTGTCCTCATCTTACCAAAATGATCTTTTCTTTTTAAATTTGCTACAAAGAGAACGGTTCAAATGGAAAGAAATCATCTCCATTGATCAAAAAAAAAAAATTATGGAAAACTTTGGGCCAAAGAAAAGGTGACATCTTCAAACTATGCATGTGACTGACATCTCTTACCAGATCCAGATGGGAGTGATGCCTACAGGAATGTTTAAAATTAGTCTGGGTAACAGGACTGCTGCTCCTGTTGTTGAAAACTGTCCTATAGCCAAATTTATTTCACTCTCAGTATGTTTTTCCTGATGTTCAGCCAAAGACTGTCTCTTTGTTTCATAGTTAAGAGTGCCTGTATCTCTACCACTCAGTGCCTCCCTCCTGGGAGTTTTTATCCTCAATAATATATAGTTTATTTATTGTAACTAATGTATAGTGTATTTACTGTGATCTTTTCACAAATTTAATCATGGCAGTGGGTGAAAAGGGTTGGGACAGGAAGATAAAGCTTATCATGTCTATCTTAAGCCTCATCTTTCACTCCAGCAGAGAGGTATTTTCTCATCTGAAGACTAAAGATACCCAGTCTGACACAGCAGCTTTTCAACAGTCCCAGGAGGCAAAACAACATCTCATGAAACCTGGGACTACATCCCACTCCAAAGGACAAAATGACACACTCTAACAGGATTTTACCCTGTGCAGGACTCAAGTCAATCGTTTTTCCCTTGAAAACAAGCAGCAAATAATTGGATAAGCAGTCTCCTATTTCCAGGGTATAGACCAACATACTTGGAGTTTCTCCAGCTCTGCTGCTGTGATAAACTCAGTTTATATTATCCCTTCTGCACACACAGCTCACAAAGAGAAATTGGATTGCTAACGGCAAAGCAAAGGTAAACACCAGTTTTGGAAGTTCCCCATGTGCTATCCAAGATTCCTCCCCACTCAGTAGTACGTTGGTTGATTTTTAGTACACATTCTTCTCTTTGCTGAAACATCCAACTGCTGTTCAGGGAGACCCAATTATGAAAAAGAAAACCTGCACAGAAATATACAGTAAATACACGCAGAAGCCATTTTACAATGGCCCCAGGTTAGTCACACCTTCCCAGGATGGAATCATCCCCAGCTGTGTTATGGTTGTCCAAATCACACTGCTGGTCCCAGTTAGACAACAAACCCCTCAAGGCTTGAATCGACATCATCTAAGTTTGTGCAGATGCCAGAAGGTTTCTCACATTCAGCAAACTGTTTCCCTTGGGCAGAAGCCTGACCACACTCTTCATCCACCACTGCAGCCCCCAGGGTGGGTTCTTTTGAGGTGGACACCATTGTCTGTGCCCAGGGGCTGTTCATATTGACAAGTACTGATTCAGTCCACCAGGCCAGTCTTCCTGACTGGCTTTCAAGGGGTGTTTCATTATCCTAAGACAAGGATAACATAGCTGGGCTTGCAAAAAGAATGTTATCCAACAACGGCCAGTTTTCCAAACATTCAAACCCTTTCTTGAACAAACCTTGGAATCTTTTTTTCCCCCAACTCAATTAGAGAGCTGCACTCATTTTTCCTTGCCTTTAGCATCTCCATTTGGTTTCTCCTTGCAAGTTAAGTTGCAGCATAAGCTGGCAGCCCCTGTTAACAGGAAAAAGAGCACACTCTGTGATCTTAGAGGGGTTTGGGCTTGTGATTTACTCTGAACCCTGCAATGGAGAAGCTCTCTCCAGGTGTGCTGTGCAGGACAGAGAAGCTCTCTAAGATAGGGAGGACAGCTGGTATTTAAACTGCTTAAAGCCATAGGGTGGCACCAACAAATTGGTCAAGAAACCCAGGGATGAGGCACCAAGAGAGTTTTGAAGCAAAGATGCAAGTCTCCTTTCCGAGTTTTAGGAATAACTGCATATGTAGAGTTATGCCTCAAATGCCTCCATCAGCACACGGAAGCAGTTTTTTTAATTTCTGGCTTTCTGAGAGGAATGCAGTTGGGTTTGGCTCCTCTGTTCTGTCTGCTGGGCGAGGAACCTGAAGAGGAGCTAAACCCAGCCAGTCTGGAACAGCAGCGTCCCAGCCACCCGATGGGCCAGCCCCAGAGCTGCCTTCTGCTGGGGCAGGCTGCATGTTCTATGGAAATCATCCCTGCCAGGCTCCCCTAAGTTGTCTTCCAAGGACCATACACACAAAAAAACCTCCGGGAAGGTGCCTCAGTCTAGCCAGGCTGTTTAAGTTCTCCATGAATCCCTCAGGGCAGTGGTAGCCCAAGGATTCTCCAGTAAATGGGACCCTTTTATGGGAAAGTCTAGACTTCCTAATGACCTTGGAAAAGCAGCCAAGTGCTCCTCCGCCCAGCCAGTGCTGCCTGCAGGCTGCTGTCTCTGTCCCACTGCCTGGGGAGCCCTTCTCCTGCCATTGCTTCACATTCTGCAGCTGCTTTTGGCCTTCAATGAGACAAATCACTTTTTTCACAGACTCCCCTCCCCTGATACTCCTTATCTCCGTGGTTAACATGATAACTCCGTATCTCCATCACCACACAGGTACCCTGGGAAGTACCATACTTCATGCTGCTGACTAAGCACATTTATTTTCTTTAAAAAAATAGACTCAAGTAACGAATACATTTCCTGACTCGTTTCTACATGCACCTTGCAACATTTCCCCTTTGCCAATATTAGCTACACAGCCAGCACAGTTTCCACTACTTCTCCCCTCCTCACACAGGCCTCAGACCAACTCCCACCACTCCCTCCACATACTCCTGGTAGGTTTTATTCCCCTCTCACCTCCTCAGCAGCACACTAGATCAGTTTTCTCTGCTCCAACAGGAAAACTAAAGAAACCAGAATGCAAAAAAACCCTTTGCAATCTTCCCCTCAGCACCCTCAACCTTTCCTTCCCTATCCAGGGGCTTCTAAAAAATCACACAGAGCAGAATCATAGAAAAGTTTGGGTTGGAAGGAACCTTAGACATTGTCTCATTCCAACCCTCTGCTATGGGCAGGGACACATTTTCTAGACCAGCACCCCAAGGTGCTGTGGATGGTCCCTCTGCACGTGAACAGGACACATCCTTGCACAAACCCCTCTGCAATGAGTGGTCCTGACCCAGCTTTTGAGGAAGAAGGAAGCTCTCCCTGCTCTCCTGACACCGCCTGGCTGTGAGGCTGCAAACCTCCACACACAGATCCCCTCCCTGCACCTTTAAACCTGCTGAATGGCTCAGTTCAGCCCAGGAACAGAGTGTTTGACTTCAGTAGAATTTAATCAGAGGCACAACTTTCTTTGGCTCCTCCGGCGCTGACGCAAAGCTCCTTTGCATTATGGTCCCTAATGAGGGCCACCTGAAGCCCAAAACGGTGTCTGAGCACAACACAGTGCTCTCTTTTCATCATGGGCTAACAAAAAAAAATAATACTCTGAGTATTTCTCGCACACAGATAAACTTGGCCATCTCACTAAGGAAATTAAAGCAAATAGAGCCAGCCTGTCAGCTGGAACGCTCTGCCTGCTGCCTGCCCTGGCTGTTACTTTGCATGGGTCTTAAATTAAATGTCAAATAGTGTTTGGCACAAGAGCCTTGTGACTGCCCTTAGAGAAAATCTGACACCTTTGCTAACTGTTTCCCACTGCTCTCTACTGCTTGGCAAGGGGTAGGGGAAGTGCAGACTCTCTTGCAGCTCTCTTTTTTTTTTTCCTTTATTTTTCTCCATGAAGAATGCATGAAAATAAAGAAATGTCTTGTGTTTATTCAAAGTGACTGCAAGGAGTGCGCTGTTAACTAACATCAGGAACAATTTGGGGTATTTAATTTCATTTGCCTTCCTGGCACTTCCAACCCTGCTAAGCTGACATAACAAACATTCATCAGTGCTTTCTCAACTCTACCTGCTCTGGTTTCAGTGCTTCTGACTCTGAGTTTTAGCAAAACAAAAGCCCAGCAGCTCTACCACGTAAGGTCACCCTGTCACCTGGCAGGGCCAATACACCTGTGCCTACCTGGTGAGTCCTCCTGCCACATCTTTATCATCACCTGCAGGTTCCCTCCTGCTGCATGCCCAGGAGATAAGCCATGCAAAACACACACTGGAGACCTCCCAGGAACTAGCATTCCCTAATACCAGGTTAGAACTGGGCTTCGAGACAGCAGCCAGGTTAGTATAACGAGACAGCAATGACAACTGAGCCACAGCAACTCTCCATGAGCACACACAGAGCCAAAAGCAAATGGAAATGGGATTGCACCCAGCTGAGACCACCCAGGCTGCCTGCACCATGCCAGTCTTTGTGCAGGGGTGAGTCTGCCCCCTCTTGCCATTCTCTAGGCTGAGACACCAGTCTGAGCAAACTTCTCCATCTGCAAGGATGCAGATTCCCTGTGTCCCATCAGGAATTACTGAGGAACAAAATGTGTTTAGCAGGACAATGGCTCATGGAAGCAGAGCGCCTGCTGTGAAAGGACAAAAGCAAAACCAAGTTATCATTAAGTGTTTGGACCTTGCTGCCTTGTGTTTGTCTTTTACACCAGAATTGTGCTTTCCTTCAGGGTCTGGAAGCTTCTGGTGCATCTCTGGATGATGAAGAGCTAACTGCCAATGGCCACAGACTGTGTAAAAATATATACATATTCTAATTCAGCTGAAGACCAAGTACACTGTTTCTCATACACACCTGGAATCTAGTTGGGGTTCACACACTTCATCTCCACCCTATTGCTCTAATCCCTGCAGAAAGTTCCTGGCAGCATCAGGGAGGGTTTCAGCTCTGCCTCTGTGCTCTGGGAAGTTCACACTGAGCTCAGAGTGCTGCTGCAAGGGCTGTGAGAAGATGAGCCTTTCCCATGGACTTGTTACTATTCCATGTCTGCACCCAGCTGGAGCTCAGGAGCTGCAGAGAGGAAAAACAGGAACCAATATATTTATTGTTTTAACCCTTCACCTCCCAGGATTAAAAAAAAAAAAAAAAGGAAAAAATAGAAGAAGCCTGTGGGTTGAGGTGAATTCTGGGCAAAGGCTGAAGGGATGTGAAGGGGAGGTGGTGAGTGGAAAATATGAGGAAACAAGAGAACCAAGAATAGGTATTTTCGACAGTATTCCAGTTAAACTGTACTATTTTGAATCCTGCACTGATCACACTGGCAGGCAGAACACATACAGCGATGAGGGTACTGAGTCTGTCCTGAATTTGTTACTGCCCCTGTGGAAGTAGGAAATACTGCTCAGGATGGGGAGCACAAGGGGGTCCTCCTCTTTTGTGGAAACTCCTTCATCGAGACAAAACCATGCAAAGCTTGTGCCAGTCAGACATTTCAAGGGATGTGTGAAGTTGAAGGTGCCTGAAGGGAAAGGCATAAAAGTGGCTCCAAACTCTGCATTCACCTGCAGCAGGGAAGGCTGAGGACTTGAACTAAGCTGAAATACATCTGTGTAATCAGCAGTGCTTTCATCTAAGCAACTTAGCTGATATGCAGTGTTGAGTACTATACACTCCAAATCATAAGCCTGATGCAGAAAAACTAAGTGCTCTGGGAAACTAAGTGACAATTATCCAAAGGTGCCCCAGCAAGCTCTTGGAGCTGATGAGGGAGCACAGACTGGTAGACACCACTTGCCAGCACTTCACTATCAAAGGCAATCTCAAAACCCATTTCTTCTGCTCAGCAGTTTTTTGTTATTACAGAGAGATAGCACAGGATCATCAAGCAGCACAGAGACAGCTGACTGGGAACACAGTACACAATAAGTATTTTCTTCTTCCTTTTTTTTTTTCTCCCTCAGGCAGCCTGTAGCTCTCTGTGATGTCCTCTGCTGATGGGTCAGGCAGAGCAGGAAAGACTCTCAGTACTTCCTATGCAAAAGGGAAGCCTAGTGGGATAAAAGAGAAGCTCCGCTTTTTCTCATCCTTACCTCTCCCACCACATTTTCCAACACATAATTCCTTGCTCTGAATGAACTCCTGAACTGCTGCAAGGCTCTGCTTAATTTCCTACATGCCCCTGAGGCCTCCCAGGGCTTAAAAGAAAAAAACCTTTGGAAATGATCAAATGTAGTGCAGGGGAACTTCCATGCTATGAAGTACAGTTATTTGTAAACTGCTGTGCAGTCAAAGTGCAGCCTGGGCACAGCAGGAGCTGAGGGAAGTGTGCCATGAGCTGTGCCTGTTACATTCAGAGTCCCTGTGTCCACTCTCCTCCCCAGCTGCCTGAGCTGCTAGCACTGGGTAGTGTCCATCTAATGGGAGAGAGGAGTCTCACCAAGAAGGGGCTTAGAGGGGCAGAGCTGTGGGAGTACAGGGTAGGGTGGTGTGCAGTGCCCCTTCCTAACTGCAGTTGTCTCTCCATGTAAAAAAATCCTCTTAACTCCAGTGACAGACACTGTTGTGGGACACTTCTCTTTTCCTCCAAAAAAACAGTTTCCATCCAAAATGCAGTGCNCCCATGGAAAAAATCCTCTTAACCCAGATATTTTGCTCATGCAGTGACAGAAGCTGTTGTGAGATACTTCTCTTTTCCTCCAAAAAACCAGTTTCCATCCAAAATGCAGTGCAGGAGCAGGAAAGGCCCCCCAGCACTATCCCCTGCAAGCCCCACTGCCCCAGGATCCACAGAGAACACTGCAGTTTTCATACCACGTTTCCACGACAGCAGTGAGTGGTCCTGCACAGACAGAGGGTCATCACTGGAATGCAGAGGAAAGTTTGGAAAGGGAAAAAAAATGCCTCTCCTGCCATCAACACCGTATCTGACAGAAGAGGAAAACAGGAAGAAGGATGCCAGCTGTTTTGATAGCTGTTCTCAGTTTAATGTTTCCTCCAAGGTAAATATACTCTCCTAAAGGAAAAAGATCATAATTGGTCCTGTGAAAATTTGCCTCTCAAAGCACTAGAAAACCCAAAGTATTGTACCACACAGGCAGGAATGAGAGGCAAAGATAGAAAATGCTGCCTGAGGGCTAAAATATATTAAGACCTGACAGTAGAAGAGACATCCCACACAGCCAGGGAAGAGTCATTGGAAGAAGAGCCAACAACAATTATTGAGGTGATGTCTCAGTCTGTAAGAGAGGACTAGAGAAAAGCCTGGAGAGCAAGCTGACTCGTATTTTGCAAGAAAGGCCTCAGCCCTGATCGTGTTTCACTTGCTCCACAGGAGGGTTGGCAACCCACAGCTGGGCCAGACTGGCAAAGATCCACCAGCATTTATCCAGCCTTGCCCACTGGCACTGGCAGCCAAGAGCCTGACCATGGGGACTGCAGACATTTACTGCTGTGCAGGGCCAGCCCTTTACCACTGCAACAACAGAGAACCTCAGAATGCACATTCTCTCCTAGCACCTATGGGTAGCAAAGGATTTAACTGGAAAATGCTAATCCCTCTTAATAAGATGACCTTTATGGTCTGTACTTTGCTAGTTTTAATGAGCCCGCCTGCAAGGGTTGATTGATTTACTTGCCTGGTGCTCTTAGACTCAAATTTATTATAATTAAGTTGTTAGTTAAAGAAGTTTGCCTTGCTCGCCATGCCTGGGACCTCAGGTCATTATTATTAGACTCGCACATGCATCACCCCCATCGTTCTGCATCTAGAAATTAATGAGAGATTGGCAGTGCAGCTCCCCTCCCCTCACCCCCCCACGCCGGCCCTGGCTTGGTTACTTTGGCAGCAGAGGGGCATGAGCAAATGGAAAGGCAGGATGGAGTATGGGTTTCTGTGCAAAAGCAAAACACCTGACTCACAAAGCCACTTGGAGCAGAGCGAGCAGAGGGGAGGGAGGGCAGCCCTCCAGCTGCAGGCACTGCCTGCTCTCATGGCACTGGGGGCAAGGAGCTGGCTGGACGGTGACGATGCGCAGAGCCTGGGCAGATTCCCGCGTGCTGGACGAGGGCTGGGGAGGCATGCTTTTATTTACTTAATCAGTAAAACAGCTGTTTCCCCCTAGCCTTGTCTAGAGAATAAAGAGGCATTATGCTCTCGGTGCAATAAAGGGGCTGCGCTCGCACGATTACATCACAGCGCCGCGCAGAGCCAGGGACGGAGCTCAGGAAGCCAAGGATTCAGCTCAGGAAGAGCCAGCAACAATGGCTGAGGTGATGTCTGCAAGGCACAGACCTGGGGAAGACACAGGACAGAGATTGCTTGTGTTTTGTGAGCTCCACCAGGGGCCAAGGCTGGCAAACTCAAACCTGTTCATGCCTCCCTGCGCTCCAGGGATGCAGTCCCAGAGTCTGTATCCAGCAGGGACCACCTCCTGTGTGTCCCAACACTCCTTTGAGCCGCAAAGTGTCTTCATTTCCCCACTGGCACGGTGTTTCTTTCACAAAGCACACAGATGCATGAGCTTATCTCTGCTGGGCTCAGGCTGGATCTCCCTTGCCATTGAGGGTGTGTGACATCCAGACTATAAATTCCGTTGGACACACTGTATTTTTGCTGCCCTGTTTGAAGTATCCCTACCCTAGTGCAAGCTTAATCAGTGATTAGATTTCTCAGCCATTACAGCAAGCAAATAACTAGATTTCATTGTTAAGAAATAATAATAAATAATTTTCCACAGACATTTACCCATCTTCCAACCTGGCCAGACACAAGCCAGCTCCAAAAGTGAAGTTGCGTAACTGGATTATGCAGTGCCTTCTGCAAGCTAATAAATTCTGCTTGAGTTAACTCTGGCCACGTGGCATTTGGCCAGGTCAGCTCACAGCAGGTCAGCTCAGAGCTTGGGTCGAGAGAGCTCTTGCTGGGAGGAACAGGCTGGGTAAACCCTCTGAGCACACTTTGAAGGTGGATTAAGCCAAGCCACAAAAGGGTTTGCACTGTTCACCCTATGGGAGTCTGTTGAGGGAGGAGGACACAATATACACGAAGTGTGTGCTAAATGCACTCTCTGACAGCTCCAGCAGGAGTCATCCGGCTCACTATCACCAAAACATCTAGTTACATCCAGAGAAGTGGCTACATCAGCATATTTTGACACAGAACTACCAGCAACAAGGTCACCATATCCAGTATCATCCAGAGAAGGAGAGGACCCTTGAAAGCAGGCAGAACTCGAGGATCAGAGCAGCCAGACCAAACTGCCCTATAAAATTCCTGAAGGAATCAGGTCTGTGAAATTGCCTGCAAAGGTGAGAAACTCAAGGAAAAGTCCAAGCAGAAAGTCCCTTGGTGTGCTTTTGGTTTGGACACCCTTCTCTGAATGAAGCAGTCAAGATCTCAATCCCTCTTCTCTTCTAATCCAGTCATGGGCTAGGTAACCTTTTTCCTGACCCTAACCCTAAACGAGGCAATGTTTTAATGAGATGCTCTGGGCCATGGTTGAGTCTGCAGACATGTTTATGCACCCTTCGTGAGGAGACGGAAATGATGGGAATGAGTCATGACAGGTGATGGAATGATTCAGCCATCCATCCACCCGCTTTCCATGAACTCTATCACTTCTGACTGCAATAAATTGCCCATATAAAAATAATGGGCTGTTAAATTCCAAGGCATCTCTCAAAGTCAGAGACTCCTATTTCCAGGATGATATTTTCAATAAGCAGATTTATTTGAGAATTGGAAAAAAATGCTCCCTGGCACATTTAAGCCCAGTGCAAGCACTAGTGCTGCTATTTAATTAATTAGATTTTAGCTTTATGGACTCCCAAGTTAGTCCAGCTCAGAGCAGGCAGAGACATACAGAAACCCACAGAAATGTGTTGCCAATGAGGTGAAGTTCATAATCAGGCTTAACTATCACACATGTTAATGGCTGGAAAAGCTGTAACTATTAGTTCATTTCAGAGCTTTATGAGATGTATTTACATGTTAATGACTATGACAAGTATCGGGATTTCTCTGAAAACTAAAACATTCCTGTAGAGAGGTAGTGAGGTCCAACAAGGCTGACAATGTGCTAAGGCCAACAAAGTCATCAGAAAAAATGAAAAAACGTGTTACAGTCACTTATGTGATGAATATTCTGGATTTCAGTAACTTTTATGGATGTCTCTACTGATTCAAAATGAGATTTTGTGAGCATGCTATAAAAAAGTAGTCATGAGTTATTAAATTTATCCTGACTGGTTATTAACAACTGTGAATGACAATCAGGGGAAAGTACGGCCCCAAAATTTTTTGGAGTCAAGGAGGACACATGCATCTCCAAGGGAGGGAAAAAACCTCCTTGGCGTTTATAAATGAGAAACTAAAATCCAGACCTATGGCAAATGGTGCTCCAAAATCCTTTATACCACATTTGGTGTAAGTTTTTCAAGCCCTTTGTAGTGATGCCCCAGCCAAACTCTAAGCATCGGCCCACTTTCTACCTCAGGTCAGCTCCTCATTTCCCTGCCAGGAAAAGCCATCAAGTAGTGCTGCTGTATTTCTTTTAACAGCATGTCCTACCCAAGATAAAACAGCAGAAAAGCTCATGGTGTACCTTGGTACCTCCTTTAATGGCTTCAGTACTCCTCACCAAGTGCAGGTCAACTGAGGATATGTCTGTCCAACACCTCTCAAGACATCTTAGTATCTCTCAGCCTATCTCAGGGTAGAGTTTAGTCCTTACAGTTGTTTCTTGGCTTGGCTCACCCATTTCAGGGGTGGCTTTCCCCTGAGGCCAACACATCCATCTACCTGCTGTCCTCACCATCCACCACTGTCATTTTCAGCTTCAGGTCCAATTCAGTAGCAGAGATTTTCTGTTGGTTCCACCACTCATGGAAAGGCAAATTTTGTCTGCAGCAATGCTTGATTTCCATTCTGGAACACAGATCCTTCTGCAAGCCTGAATCATCCTCCTTTATAAGGTATTTTCAAAGCACTCTTGAAATCCCTTTAATCTTACCCTGCTCTGAAATAAAGCCCATGATGTCTTTCCCTGCCTATCTGAAAAGCATTCTCACCAAGACAGTTCACGTTAGTCTCCCACAACACGTGTAACTGAATTATGCTTTCAGAAAGTTGCTGTATTGATCTCTCTACTGATAAAAAAAGCCATGTTAAAAGACATTTTTTACTGCTGACATGACTGCACAATAAGCAGAATAGGATAAAAAACATGTTCTTCCTTGCAAGCAGACAAAGAGAATCCCTTGACTACTCTCACAATGGAGAAAAGCAGATCCTAATGTAAAACCAATGCATTAATCATGTTTGATTAGGTAAACAGCAACTATGCTACTGTAGTGGCCACGTGTCATTTGTAATATAGACTCTCTGGTCTGGTTAAATGAAAACTAAATTGGGCTAAACAGCTAACTCCACTGTCTGCTTTCAGGCAGATCCAAGGGGGGAAATTCTGCTAAAGGCAGTTATTTACCTTTCCATCCTAGCTGAAGTTAGTTTATATATTTGTATTTACACATAGCTAGGTATGTACATTAATGATGGGCTGTGTTGATTAAAATGTAGGGTTGAGCTGACCAACAAAAAATAAGCATGGGGAGAGGAGGGGAGGGTTGGATCCCAGCCCAGGAAGATCTATGAGGATCTCCCTTGTGCAAAATAGAGATTGTGCCAACTTTGTGGTTAGCTGCCTAAACCATACTCCACCTTTAATCAATGCATTTATTTTAAATTCCCCTGACACCTTGAACTGCCCAATTAGAACTCCAACTTTGACAGATCAGACAGACTCAGTATCTAAAGCTAACCCAAGCCAGATGCAAATCCAAGTCTGATCCAAATCCAAGGTGTTCCTCAGCCCATGGACACGCTCATCCTTCCCTCCTCCAGCTTTTTCTCCATGACCTCCATGCCCAGGATACCCAGCAGAGAATGGATCCCAGTTCACACTCAGTGCTGTGGCCCAGGAACACCAGACATCCCACCTGCCTCTCCAGCTTCCCACCCTGGCACCCAGACCTCGGGTCAGGGCTGCCACACACGTTCTCCCAGTGTGTCTTCCAGCCCTGGGGCAATGCCAAGGACTCCAGTCCACTGAGGTCAATGGAAATTTTCCTTTTGGCTTGAAGGAGTCTCCTAATCCTCAGGGGTGGAGGTGGGAAAAGAGGCCAAGTTGGAGAGATGCTGACCAACACAGGACTTTCTCGTCTTCCAGAATCAGCTGCCAGTCCTTCAGAGACTCACTCATGCCCAGATTCTCTTTCCCTATTACTCCATCATTTTTTCCTCCCCATCTATGCAGTCACCTAAAAGCTTTTAATTTTCAATTCAAAGCTTAAAGAATTCTTCCAGATAAAAATGTTTACTTCCCTATAAAAAACGGGGAACGCTGGAAGACAGACTATTGTTGTAGTAGAAGATGAAGCTATTAATATTCCAATAAATTCACTTTTCCTTGAAAGTATCTACCCTTTTTCTCTATTTTGACACTTGAGCATTGTCTTTGGCGGAAAAGGGAAAATGCTGCTGTTCTAATTAGGAATTAAATTGTGACTACTGCACTCTGATGTAGATAATTACAGATATAGCAGAGAATTATGAATCAAGAACACACAGTATAAAAGATGAATGGAGGAAAAGCCTTTCTTAAGAAACTGGAGAATTTTGTATCCACACATACTGATCTTGATTATTTCTGCTGCAGTAAAGGGAATCCACAGTGCCCAGCCTGAACAGCAGTTTAGCTAAAGAAATCACTTTCAGCTTCAAAACCGTCTGAGCAGAACAACAATCATCATATAAATAAATAAACCTCTTGGGGCTAAAGCTATCCCAGTTTTGGCATCATTGATAGAGAATTTCAGCCTCTCTAATTTTCCACTCTAAATTGCAGGTTTCTGGCAATTTCTCTCATCTTCATGTGCATTCAGTTGGAGATGCCTTGACATAAACTGCAAGATTTCTGTGAAGCATTTGCTCAGCTCTCCCTCCTATCCTACCCTGCTAGCATCACCCTGGGAAAGGAGCTCTGGTAGCAGGCTGAGAGAAAGTCAATAGCTGACAGCAAGGAAATAATCTGAGCCATTGATCGTCACTTCAGCCTTCAGAGTCAATACAAACCAAAGGGAAGACACATGATTATAAACACACACAAAAGGGAGTGAATATATTAACTCCCAGTGTGCTACAAAGCCTAGGAATAGCTAATGTGATTAATGAGCACCAGAAACACCAAAAAAGGCACATCCAGAGAAGGAAGGACTTGCACATCAAGTCACAAAAAATATATTCCCAAAGGCAAGAGTAAGAGAAGAAAATATTCTTCCATAAAGGTCAGATTTTCTATCTGAATGTCTAAATCTCTATGCATAGGATATAAGAATAAGTGTCTATAAACCCTCAGAGACAACCTATTTCATGTCTGCTTAGGGGAAAAGGTGGCAAAAAGTCAGTTTTGACTGATACTCATCCCCTGAAAAAAGTCGAAGTCTCTTACCAAGTTCCTAACCAAAAAGCATTCAAAAGAAAAGAGTTCACTACTTAGAAGGGATGTTATTGCACATTTAAGCTTGCCAAGGATGCCCTGATCCTTGGCAACAGATTTTTCCTGGAAAACAACGACATCACTCAAAACAATGTGACTCACTTTTAAAGTTATTCTTCATTCTATCATCAAACTCATCTTTTACAACTCTGTTTTGCAGATTGGTATCTAATCCCACAGTGAGGCCTTTATTTTACATAGACCTCATTTTTCTATCAGATATTCACATAGAATTTCAGTGTGCCATCAGAAGATGAACTACAACACTGAGACTATTGAGTATATATGAAATAGTCTTCCTAATTAATTCACAGAGCATTCTGGAAATTAAGAGTCTCAAGGATGTATTGTGGTCAGACAATACCCACCACCACTGAAGAGTTTGACAAGAATAAGGCAATATTGCTGAGTTAACACTCTACTTAGATACACTCATGTTTACTGAGAAATAACATAATTTATAATAATTGGAATGATATAAAGCACGCTAAAGTCACATCCATAAAACTAATATGCATTCCCCAGTTATCAGACACAAAAGCCTTCAGTGCTTGGGATCCAGTCCTGCACGGAGTTTCATGGTCAGACACAGATCATGCAACCCTGTGTTCTGCTCTTTTTCTTCTAAACCCCAGATTCCCCCCTCCAGGACAGTCTCTAGTGCCTGCACATTGCCAGATAAATCTGGACACAGACTTTCTTTTGGAACAGAGATTCAATTAAATCCCACTTTCCCAAATGATCTGTGCATGAATCTGTGTGCACCTCACCTGTGCTACAAATAACACCTGAAATTGGAAAAGATCATGAGTGATATTCTTGGCAGCATTAATCACACTGCTTTATTGACATCAGCTTGTATTATACTGATCTACACCATCTGGTCCCAAATCTAATTTGCTGTTCACTGCTGACTTGCCAGTGGTTTACTTTCAATATTTTCCTGAGCTAGTGGAATGAGAAAAGACTGGTCTGCTTCAATTTTAATTTGTAGTCCGGCTGCCTCCTGTCAGCTTCACTTCTGCCATTCCCACCCAGCATAAAGGTGCAGTATTTCTTACAGGTAAACAAGCCTTACTTCTCCCAATTAAAAGCAAAGTAATGCCAAAAAGAACATGCCAGACCCCCACATTGAGTTTGACGGAGAAGTTTGGGTTGGGACACATCTTCCATGCCCCCAACCTTGGCAGCTGTGGGTTGTGTTTAACTTAGACTGTGTTGAATTCTGTATGTGAGACAGATGTCACCTGAAGCACCCTTCAACACCCCTATTGCTATTTGGGGTTGAACCTTATGGAACAGGTTGGCTATCCAGGCATCAGCAATCCCTTTCTGAACTTCTGTCCCATTAATTCACCTCTGAAATGGACTCTAGCAGCAGCACAGGTCCCTATGCTGTTCATTTTCCAGTTATTTCAGATCTATGAGTGCAGTATTGGTTGATGGACTCCCAAATTAATGCCTGCCAGTTTATCAGCCCTGGGGAAATTCTATCCATTTTCTGCTGAACGCAACAGTTTTGAAAATGGTTTGTGTGAAATATTACTATTCCTTACACGTGAAGTAATAGGATTAGGTCTTTCTATGCATATCTGAAGAGATTATAAAATACATTAACTCCATTTCTTTCAGCATTTTTTACCAAAAAAATCCCCACACCTTCTATTTACAGATTTTGTAATTGCTAAATCTAAAAGTAGACCTGTTTTTCAAGGCTAACTCAACCTCCTTCTTATGAGTCTCCATCTTCCTTTGGCTGCAGTTATGTGAGATGACAAGTTTATGATCCTCAGTGCATTCCAATTCTCCTTCTCTGGGATATTATTAGCCCCTTTGTTACAGAGTCTTTCCTGTCAAAATGAGCTCATAAGAGTTTGAGCAAACTGGATCATCTTTATTAAAGTGAGTTAAAATCAGGAACAGCCCCGCGAGGGGCTCTATGGAAACCAGCAGGGGATAGACACCTCTTCAGCCCACAGACTCCAGCAGAAAACAAACCTAGAAAACGAGTAGTTTTGTGGGGGTCTTAGAGCATGATTCATCTCCCAGTTCCACCTTCTGCTTGCATGGGATATTTTCCATTTCATCACAGCCTCCCAAGCCAACCCCTGCTCCCATCAGTCTGTCCTTGCAGTAAGACTCGTTTAAAGAATGGGTAGGAAAGGGCATGCCCTCAACTACCCTTAGAACACACCAGTCTCCAGGACTGGGAAGGGGTGTTAAACCTGGCCCAGCAACAAACTAATTCTCCCACCCACTACTGGGGTGATGCTGTGCAGGCAAGACAAGCCACAGGCAACCCCTTCTAAATCCAAATAAAACCAGGAGATGAAATCGGGGGCTGTGAAATCCTGCCTGAGGGACCACCCCTCTCTCCAAAAGAGCATTCACAGGCTGCCCAGGCATCGAGGCATTTCAGCATGAATGGGCCCCTTGGCTGCTTCCCACCTGCTCAGCTGGCAACATCACTTTGAACTTAACACCAGTTCTGTGGAACGTGAAAGACTGAACAATCACATCCCACGGTGACAGAACCTGATAAG
This sequence comes from Donacobius atricapilla, assembly GCA_013397315.1. Taxonomy (NCBI): domain Eukaryota; kingdom Metazoa; phylum Chordata; class Aves; order Passeriformes; family Mimidae; genus Donacobius; species Donacobius atricapilla. The sequence goes on from WBMY01000780.1 coordinate 388,394, forward strand.
TGGCATCACTAACTTCAGTTTGCCTTCAGCTCAATTATTCATGCCCCAGCTAAAATAACTCCTAATCTTTGGGCCATCTACTAACTAAGCATTACCCAATAAACTCTGACCCTATTACACTGCGCTCCAGGGAAATTTATTTCTGACAACAGTTTAGAACCATCAATGTATTGCCTTTAGCCTTTTAAGTTTAGAGACCAAACTAAAGCCTTTCCAAGACTACAGGGTATATACTGCTGTGATTTGGAGTGAAGGCAGAGAAAAGCAGGTCAAAAATCCCATGTCTGAAAAGGAAAAGAAACACTCCCAGGGAAATCAAAACCCAACACTGAATAGCAATTAAGTGAAACTGGTCTATCAGTTTTTTCTTGGCCTAGCTAAATCACATGTGCCCTGAACAATATAGCAACTATTGAGTAAAGCAAACCTCACGTTAAAAATTGGGTTCTCTGGAATAATTTGCAGCCTGATTAATTATCACCTTCATTCAGCAAGGTACTTAAACAGCTGAGCAATCCCATTAACCTCCCTAGGACTACACAGAAGATTGATGCTGGGTGAATGTGTGTTGCTAGACCTTGTGAGGGTTTTGCAGCTAAGAAAAAGTCTGTAGGTTATCCATCCATCTCCCTTGGCCCTCGATCTTGTGAATATATGGGCACCCACCTATCTCTGTGCTACAGTATTGCCCTTCCAGTCAAGTAGAATAGATGTCCCTCTGTCTCCAGGTGAGGAAGAAAGGAAGGAAAAATGGATAAAGGAAAAACATGTGGCTGAAAAGATCTCAGCTGCTCAAGAGGTTTATCCAGCAGCAAGGAAGATCTATGGGCATTACTTGTCTCTCCTAGAGGCAAGATTTCATTTTTAGATTAAAAACTTCAACACCCACTTGCTGTATGTGAACAGAACATTTCTCCCGTGGCTAAAATTGATACTATGCCATGTGCTGTAAAAGGTTAGCACCAGCACTATTGTAATCCTTGGCCACAACTTTCATTTCCTTAATTTGCTGACACAGGGTAATGGACGGCTGTGCTATATGAAAGAATACTAAACAATCCGAGTTACAAATTTTCTCTGAATGTCTAAGCTGACCTTTGAAGCTTTCAATAAAAGTATAATTTAAAGACGGGGAGAAAAATTGTTAACATGGAAATGGAATTACAGGAACAGGACCAAATTCATTCCTTTGACTTGGTATCTGCTCATGTTTGATGTCAGCTATATAATTATACATCACAGCCTGAGTGAAAAAAGCATTTGGTTCCATGCTAAAAGTAGGCCACATATAAATGGTTTATTAACTGGAAGGGAATCAACAGTGCTCAAGTGTTTGGGGACAGCACTTCATTAACAATCTCAGCATCCTCCCTCTCACACAGCCCTGATTTCTCATTTTGGGCTGTTTTACATTATTCTCTGGGAGCACAAAGGGAACTCCAAAGGCCATTTTTATTTCTATCTGCCCTAGGATGCCATGCATTGCTAGAGAGGTGAAATGTGGCTTTTGTGGACATGACAATGTGGCCTGTGGTATTTTAACAAAGAAAATCTTTAAGAGGAGTTGCCAGGGTGAAGGAGAAGAGTGCCTTCATGCTTACAGACATAGTTTAGTGGTGGACTTGGCAGTGCTGGGTTAACAGTTGGACTCTATGATCTCAAAGGTCTTTTCCAACCTAAACAATTCTGTGATTCCATGATTAATATTCTCCAGAGATCCCAGAGCAGACAGTAGCTGACATGGGCATGCTTCCTCCAAATCCCTGTCACTTAGCAGTGCTGCTTCATGCACAACGGAAATGTTTTATGTATGTGTGAAATAAGGTCAAAAAAACAGGAAAAACAAGCCATGGTTGTGGCCCTTGTGACAGATATGACCAAAAAAAGGGGGCCTCATTTTGGCCAGTAGGGAGAAGAAAGTTGATCCTTGATGTGCAGGAGAAGCTGACACCATAGACAATTCCTTGCAGTGAAAGCAATTTCTGCTCATTCAGAGAAAACCTATAAATCAAGATGTTGGGTGAATCAAGTAAGTGAGAAAAGCATCCACTGGCCTTGAGAGTGGGTATCAGCTTGAGTGTCAATATCCCAATCCCATCCTTAGAGACCTTTTGGAAAAGACTGAATATGATCTGCTTCATTTCCATCACAAATTTTGCTGCTGTTCTCCAGTAAGAACAAAGCTAGGAAGGGAAAGGAACACATGCAGGACATCACTCAGGCAAGGGTGGAAGCACCAGTGGATTCACTGATCCAAAGCAGCAGGTAATAGCTGTGTTCAGTCATTCCAGCACAGAAAGAACCCACCTTTATGGCAAAAACTGTGTCAGCAAAGCTTAGCAGCTCAAATCCCACTGATTGTCAAATAATTCCCTCTTGGATCACTGGCTACAAGACCCAGCATCACTATCCTAACACTTTGGAATATTTTCTCCCAAGTCCAACCTGTTGCAGGAGCAGTAGAGAAAACACAACTCTAGGAGAGTTACTCACAGACATCCTTAATATTTGCCTCACGGAAGTCCACACTGTGTCACCTTTCCCTAGAACACCACGAGATGCACTTGGTAGCACTCAGCCACAGCAGGTCGAGGTGCCTGATGCAGAGAAAACCCCCTGAAATCATTCCAGTCCAGTGACATACAGAAAGGGCCCTGCCAGAGTACCTCAGTACACCACAGCTTGCTGTAGCAGGGCAGATTTCCATGGTCCAATGGCAGTTAATTTTCTGAAGGTCAGATTTTACATGTTTATTTTGCTGGGTGCCCTGTGCAATACAAAGACACAGTTATGTTAATAGATGACAAATTAAAAGCTCAGCTCATTCTAAGAGACTGTGCAGGGCTTTGCTCTATTTCATCCAGGGTGACATTTCATCCCAGAAAAGGCCAGGGCAGCGTCCCAGCACAGAACATCTGGTTGGCAAACACAATGGAGCTCAGCACCTGCAAACACGCTCAGTGTTTACTTTGCAACTATTTGTTCTCCCATCCGCAGAAAAATATGTTTTTAGGCTGTCAAAGTTCATTCCTAGCCAGGGCAGTCTGGTGTGATAATGCAGCCTGTTTGTTTTGGAAAGTCCTCATTTCTGGGCCTTGCATGGCTAAGCCAAATTTTCTGGAAGGTGAAAGGGGGAAAAGAAGGGGGTTTTCCCTCTTTTTCCTCTCTGCATTTTTTTTCCGAGTTTTTGCAGCTTTTAAGACATTCTGCTGAATGTCTAGTGGGATCAGACCAAGCCAAACAGCACAGCTAAGAAAGAGCAGAGATAGATTGCAGCAAGGTCTGTGGTTTAAAATCTATAATCCAAGGGCTAAGGAAGTACAAACAAACTAATAAAAGCAGAAAATTATGAAATCCTGCCCTTAACGCCAAGCAAAATTTCTTAACTTAGGGCTCTCCTAATGGCTGAAACCACCACCAAGCTGACTCTGGGGGACAATCCCTCCTCCTGCCAGACCCTTCATTTGGAAAGGAGAAACTCCAGGATCCCAGCCAGCCTAAGGTGTTAGTGGGGGAAGGAGGTTTTCAGGAGGAACAAGGCTGGGGGAATGCAAAAGTCTTATAAAAAGTCCTGCCAAAAGGGAGGCGCAGGATTGTAGCTGAAAGTTTGAGATACATTGTGTAGGCTTTAGTCAGCTGGCCAAATTCTCCACCACTCCATATAGGCTGCAAAAATACAACAGGACTGACCACTGAAAAGTATACCCAGTGGCCTGGAAGAAACTTCCAGAGGACCAAACCTGGCTGAAGATGTGGCCAGTGATGTGTCACAGCCTGGGGACAGGGGACATCAAGGTGGGAGAAAGGGACAGTGAGGGGAGATGAATGAGCCCACTGCTGGCAGCTCCCAGACACTTCAGCCAAAGACTGATCCAACCATCTCTTCCTTAATTTTATTTTCCATGTTGTAAGAAGCATTTACTTCCAATGAAGAAATAATGAACAAACCTCTTTTTTTTTTCTTCTAATATAAGACAAGCCACATCTGAAAGGCCAATTCTCCTCCTACTGTACTTCTTTAAACTGATAAGCCAGAGCTATTGAACAAGATCACAGGTTCAGGAAGGTTTCTCCTTTTCTCTTTATTTCACATTATCTCACCTCAACCACCCCAACACAGAAGCTGCAGCCACGTATGAGTGACAAGTTTTCCTCATATACACAGGTAACCCCTGCCAGCACAGGGGGTGAGTGGAGCTCCCTGCGCCCAGCCCTAGCCCACCAAAGCACCCATGCCATGGTTTCAATCCATGGCATGGCATTGTCTCTGCTTTGTGTTGGGAGCCTGAGCTCCGCTGTGTGGATGGAAAATGAAGCAGAACTCCAAAATAAATGCTTACTGGGGTTGCCAAAATGTCATTTGAAATTAGATTCATACTGCAATTTGCAAAGACTCCCCATCTCAGTAGCCTGTCTTAAGCACTCTTCTAAATAATTGTAGATTAAACACGGCACAAGTCAGAGCAAAGTGTCAAATGACTTGTGACATCTATTTTTAATTAAAAATAGCAGTAATTGAAATGTATTTAGCTCCACTGAAATATTCTGGGCTGGCAGCCTCTGGGAAACATTTAGCACAGGCAATGAAAGAGCTTGGAGTCATTAAATTCTTACCTCCTTCCTGGCCTGCTCCAAACCCACCCAGCAAACCACATTGTTACAAACAATGAGAAGATCCATTTAATGCAGTCCTTGGACATCCCACAGAGGCCAATGGCCAGAGTGTCCATTGATGGGCAAGGACAGGAGAAATGCCCTTTTAGCCTTCCTTGTAACCTCTCTTTGTCTTGCCCCTGCTATGTTCCATTCTTCCCGTCCTCTCATCCCCAGAGGCTGGAGGAACTGACTTTTCAATTTCCAGCTCCCTCCTGAGCATGTCTGCTGTTTGTCAAGCACAGGCATTAAAGTGCAGCACTCTTTTGTCTTACTCTAGTGAGCGTGTTTCGGAGGTTTTATATGAAAGGTGGGTACATGTGTGCTTAATACAGTCATTTTTCATAGCAAGAAAGACATCATAAGTGATTAACATAAATCAGATATCATTAATTATATGGACAGACTCCCCAAACTACTGCTGAAAGAAAGATGAAGAGGAAAAATAGTTATCCCTGTAACAGAAATGAGTTAATGATGTATATTTCCTTCTTGTAACATTTTTCAAATTGGAAGTTTGCACAGAATTGCTTTTGACCTGTAATTGAACCATCTTCAAATTCCCAGGGACAGAAAACTTAGTTAAATTCTCAATGCTTCATCCCTGTATCACAAGCCAAGCAGCCCTGCTCAGCCCAGGAATTTACATTCTATAACACAGATACAGGGGGAAAAATTGACTTCTCCTGATGCACAGAATTTGCAGCGCAAGCAAATTGGAAAAAAAGAAAGCAATTGTAATCAAAATATCCTATCTGAAACACAGTCTGTTGATGCAATGAGGGGCAAAAATTTAGGAGTATCCACTCCCATTGGTACTACTTTGGTGAACGGACTGCATTTAACCCTTGAGCTGTGCTATAAGATATAACACAAAAGGGGAAATCACTAAGGGGATAAAGAAGGACTTACAGACAGTTCCAAATAAATATTTAGATTATTGACTATAGTCTCATAGCGTAATGAACCCCCATATTTTAGGCTGATGTAAATTCTTATCTATCTCTTCTCTACTATCTATAGATCCTTGAGCAGAGAGGTGCTATAGGTATGTTAGGGGGAGGGCTGGCAAACAGTCAACAAGAGCAGTTTTCCAAGTTTCAAAATTCCCCTAACCTGCATTATTTCCACTTGTGATTTTAGCTCTCAGTCTCCTAGCCAGACTAAAACCAGCCAAACATTTAAATGTAAACCCCTCAAGATGCCTCATCTCTGTTATTTTCCAGTGAGGTGTGGAAATTAATAAACTCCTGTTTCTACTGGAGCCATGCAGAGAGAGAAAACTTTCATATCCCAAGCCTCAGGCAAAGCCACCAGAGCAAGCTGGAATTACTAACAAAATCCATGGGCCAGGAGACAAGGTGGGGCAAGAAGATCAGAGCCCTCAGTGCTCACTTTGATTCACACAGTCTAAGGTCAAAATTCTTTTCTTCTGCTGTGTTGGACACAAATGTCAGCAGATACTTTGGCATTAATGGCACAACACAATTTCACTTCTCTGCTGCTGCAGGACGGATTCTTGAAATGATTTGTCTCCCAGAGCAAGTGTAATTACCTTAATAGTCATTAATGCAAATGGGTAGCAAGGAAGGAATTCATCACCAGCACATATGGTGTTAGGAGGTTTCTGTTAAAAAGGTTCATTTAGGAGGGTAACAGGAAATGACATACAAAAATAATCATAGGTAGCATATAAAACAAAAATAGGATAAAAATGGAAGATGTAGAAACAGAAATCCCTGATATCACTGGTGTGCTTATCATTTCCCGATGGATTGATTCTGATAAATCCCTTTGCCCATAACTCCCAAGTGATCAGTGTGCCCTTTTTGGGACGGCCTCATGTTGGCCAGCCCAGGATGAGAGACAGGTGGCCAAAATCCTGCAACAGCAGCTGAGGCAGCTTCCTTCAGCCAGGAAAAGATTAGTGTGGATTGCCTCTGGCCACCTCGCCCTCAGTCTACACCTCAAGCTCTCAGTGTGGACCTGGAAAATCCTGTGATGATTCCCAAAAATACTGGGGCATATTCCCTCCACCACCTTATTTAATTCTTCATGGGAAGAAATAAATGCATATGCTGAAGGGTCAGAGATCACCACAGAACCTCTGTGGTAAGGACATGAACAGGTCTATTCAGCTCTGAGCAATGAGCAAGCCAGCAATGTTAACTCCTCCTCCATTCCTCACTAAAGCAGAACATTTATCACTAAGTGTAATAATAATGAAAAATAATTAATTCCACTGGCTGCAGAAACATTGGAGTAGCACAGATGGTAAAAACATCTTTTTCCCCCCCAGGCTTGTTACACCTGCAAGTATACCAAATATTAGGTCCTAAAAGATATTCTTCTGGTTCCATCTGCACAAAGAATGAAGCACGGAGCAGGAAATTCACAGTTCTCCATTTCCAATGGCACAGGAAAAAGATTAAACAGACCCAGCAGTGAAATGCTACCCAGACCTGTCATCTGACCGGTAGGGAATTCTGATATTTACAGTGATGCTTCAGGTCTGAGCTTTCTAGCCCACCCAGATCACATTCCTCCTGAACTGTCTGCCTTGTTCCCTCCAGCTGAAAGGGCAGTTGCTAATCTATTTATGCAGGGCTGACAATGAAGGCAACCAGATCTGCTCCGAGAGAAAACAGCAAAGGGCTTTTGGCCTCGAAGCCCCTCTGTGGCACATTGGATGCTGCTGGGAGGCATCTGCGGGGCTGGCTGTGCTCGCAGAGCTGCTGAGCGGGGATGGCTGGCTGCCTCCTGAACGGGAGCCAGGCATCATCACGGGTGTCTGCTGCTAACGAGCGAGCAGAGGATCCTGCTGGGGCTCTTGTCAGGATGAGCTGTGCACACAATTTATACCTGCAGCAGCCTCCCGGCGTGGCTGCTGGGTGCTGAGAGGTCCCTCTGAGCTGAGGGTGCCCCGAGAAAGGAGGGAAGGAAAAGAGCGTGGGGTTCTGATGCCTGGCACTTCAGTTACATCTTCCTGTGCCTCCAGCTACTTGTAAAGTCAGGATGACACCACGCATTTCAGAGAGGTCCAAGGAACCCACTCCTGGCTGCAGCTGCCTCGAGCTCTTTGGACACCAGGTGCTGAGCAATACAATTCACCTTCTGCATGGCTTGAAGCTCCTGCGCAACGTTTCCTTACACAATACATTTAATTCAGCATTTTGACGTGTTAATATCAAGGAATGAAACCCCAAATAGGACAGTCAAGAAGGTCAGGGTCAATGGGTACCTCTGGCTGTCAACAAAACCAAACTGCAGCAGGCCCCTGGGAAGCCCAGAAGTAACTTCATGGCAGAGAATATGAAATATAATTTCCACTTCAGCCAGTTACCCAGTCCCTCTGGTCACAGGGACTACTGGAACGAGGTTGGTGTCACTGATACCAACCAACCCACCACATTCCCATTCAAAGTCATTTCCAAGGAGAAATTACAGAGTCCTGCAGGGATACAAGAAGGGAAGGAAACAACGACTCTTCAGGATATCTCAGGGTGACAGAGCCATTGTTAGCCAGTTGCAAGAACCTGTTCTGAGAGGGGTTTTCCCCTCTCTTTACACTTGTGCAACTCAGCAGCCCACACAAAATTAATTGCACACTGGACATACACGTGGCAGTTGCCTGCAGCCAGCAGCTCCACAGATTACTTCCAAACTGCACACCCACATTTGCACACATCAGGCTTTTGGCATGGAACCTTAACAAACCAGATTGTTAATATCTCAAGTTCCTCTGAAGAAACTAGGAAAACAAGCAAGTCTAGAAAAAATAGTGGTGAATTTTGATCGGTTTTGCAGGTGTGAAGAAAACATAACACAGAAAAAAAAAACACTAGGAGGTGAATAAACTCCAGGCTGATACAGAGGAAAGCAAAAGGAACTTTCTACCATGATGAAAACTTTCCTGCAGCTCCAGGAAAAGGCTTTAAATCTCCTAAGAGGAAGTTCTCTCCCCAGCTTTTTTAGACTTCTCAGGTAGTTCTGTTAAATGCTGTTTTAATACTTCCAAGTCCAACCACAGCCAGAATTTAACAAAACAGGCCATATTTGAGGCATAAAAAACAAAGAGGAGAAAAAAAATAACACACTGACTGAAGTGTTCTGAGACCTCAAGAACAAAACCAGAAGTGAGCAAAAAACCCTAATTCCTACTTCCTGTAAAAACTACAATTAATCACTGGTAGTAAAGAATTAAACAGCTCAAGACCTAGAATATTCTTTAAATGCTTATTCCAGGCAGGGGTGATGTGGGTATTCTGGGATTACTGTGCTGGGAGTGGGAACAGGTGAGGTCATTGACTCCAAGGCCAGCAGAAGCAGCCCATTACTGAGGAACCTGAATGTTATCAACAGAGTTTCTGCAGCCACATGTCTAAACTGCTCTCAGGAACAGACTTTTGCTTCAGCACCTCTTCAAAACTCACTTTGGGTTGGAGTCTTTGAGTGTTTAACCAAATCTGTGGGAAACAACTGACTCCAGTTAAAATGGAAGCCGATTTCTTCTTAAGAAGCCTTTTCACCTGGGAATGAAGAATGAGTGAGACATTTGATGTCTCTATTTCAACCCATTCAGCCATCCCAAATAACAAAGGAGGTTCAAGGAGGAAAAGTTAAAAAAAAAAAAAAGTCAGCCTTTAAGAAGGAAGATTGAGTGTCTGAAGTACATCTAAAGCCAGTCTCACCTCACTTCCCATCATGCATTACTGAACCATCCCCAGCTTTATGAGGTACTGACAATCCAGCTCTTCAGTGTTATTTACCACTGCAAAGTCAGCAAGGGCTTTAACACCAGCTCAAACCACAGACTATAAATAAGCAACTAGCAGTTCATCTTAAGGGCTGGGTGGAGTACTTTCCCCGTCCATCCCAGCCACCTCTCTCTATCCACTGCTTCAATAGCCAGGGAAAAGAAATGCTTGGGATGCAGTGCAGACTTTGGATTTATGCAACAAGAACCCATAACAGGGAACAATTCTGCCAACTTCTTGCAAATCTCTTCCTTTGGCCCACTGAGCCCCTAACAGAAGTATCAGGAATGAAAAGCTCCCTATTCTGACAAGTGAAAAAAAAAATTGCTTTTTTGTTTTAAATTTAGTCACCTTTCACTTGTCTCGGCTACTTTTTCCCCCACTGCAGCCTTTTCACAAACTTGACTTTGTGGTGACTAGAACCAGTCAAGCAGTCACATTTCAGAAGTCTCCACCTCCTTGGCAACCCAACATCTCCCATATTGATGGGAGACCCAACTGAAAATTGATGTACTTGATCTCTACCTGGGGAAGTGCAGAACAGGAAGACAATAGGTCATTTCAACCCACCACTTCTTGGCCTGCATTTCATTTCTGGAGTTAATTTTATATCACACAGTATCAACAGGTACTAGGAATTTCTTAATACCACTTTTCTTCACCCAAGCCAAGGGTTCTTGCAGGGAATACATATAAAAATGGGTACACAGAAGTTTAGTTTAACCAGATCCACTATATGAGCCTATGTCTTATTTCACCACATGGCCCCAAGCTCCAGTTAAAGAGCCAAAAGATTTTAACTGGTTGCTATCACAAGACTAAGGCAGAGCCACTTGTCTAAATCCTAATTATTTTTTTTTTTACCTCAAAAAAAGCAGCCCTTACCTTTTCTCCATATTTTCCCTGAATTTTGAGCTTAATCCTTTTGATCTTCGTAAGGGTCTGTGGGCCAACATCATACCTAACAGGATGCCTGTGGAACAACATACCAGCCCAAAACTTTGACATGAGAGAACAAGACCTAGAAAGGCAAACCAACTCTTCAGTGCTCAAAACTACCTTATATTTACACTGTGAAAATGAAAAGAATCAAAGTGTTTGATACAAGACAAACAGCATCTATAATTCATTAGCTAGGTCAAGGACACACTTGTTAAAGAAAATCATCTCAGAAAAAATGTTTGTCTCATGCCAGACCTTTTCTATAAGAGGAACAACAGGTAATTAAGGCTTCTTTTTTTCCAGCAAATGGGACATCAGATTTCCTTTAGCTCCTAAAAAAGCCAGTGTTCTTTCACTGATGCTGGAGCTGTGAAAGTACCATACTCAGCCAACACATCAACAAATACAATACAGCAGCTGCTAATGTAATTTTATGTGTTATCTTTTTCTTCAAGAAATCTCAGTCTGACTTTGTATGCCCATCTGCTTAAAAAAAAAAAATNGGAACAACAGGTAATTAAGGCTTCTTTTTTTCCAGCAAATGGGACATCAGATTTCCTTTAGCTCCTAAAAAAGCCAGTGTTCTTTCACTGATGCTGGAGCTGTTTCACTGTGACAGTACCATACTCAGCCAACACGTCAACAAATACAATACAGCAGCTGCTAATGTAATTTTATGTGTTATCTTTTCCTTCAAGAAATCTCAGTCTGACTTTGTATGCCCATCTGCTTAAAAAAAAAAAATCCCAACATAATTAGCACCTACTACAAGAGCATCCCAAACCTTGTTCATTTTCCATGTTGCTGAAGGAAGACCTGCCTGGGATTTGAAGGATGAGCTCCATCTTTGCACTGCTGCTCCACAATTAACCCTATTCCCTTCTCTGCTCCAAGCAGCAGATCTGAAATACTATGGAAAGTCCTTACATAAGTGATCAAAAAAGCAACTGGTCACATCTTCCACCCTACACAGACTTCAGCTCCAACAAGGCTTCTCCTGCACACCTAAAACGGGGTTACAGTTTCAACCAGTGCAAGAAACAGTTTGGTCCTGGCCCAAATTCCTTTGTGTCAGAAAGTATAGAATGATCCCAGAACAAGTCAGTCTGTCAGCAGGTTGCAGCTGTGAGGAGATTTCATCTAGTCTGAACCCCACTAGACTTCTCCCAGCTGCACTTGTTTATTTGGGCACCAGTCAGAGATAAGACATCAAGTTTAAATCCAGAGTATTTCTATATAATGCAAAGGACCAAGCTATTTCCCCATGGTCCAGGCCAGCAATCAGCTCCTAGCACATTATATTCTCATCCATAACCTCCAGATATTTTATTGGCAGGTTGGTTCCATCTTAGGAATTACAGGAAATGGAAGGGATTGAGAAGTGCAATGTAAATGAAAGGCACATGGCAGTTAGGTGGAATTCATTGGAAAGACTCCAGGAATGGCCCAGGTTCTCTGAGATTTCGAAGTGGTGAAATGCTGTGTGACTCAGATTTGGAAAATGGCACCTACAAAACACCAGGATGAAGAGATAGGGGTGACTCCCTCTGCAAGACAAACCCTTTTATGAGCTTTTTGTTAGGGAGTGGGAATTGGAGGTCTCAAGGACAAATCCTTCATGGAAAAGGACTCTCCAAGCAAGGAGAGCATCGAGGATGCACCTGGCTCCTCAAAGGGCCCCAGGTAACATTTTATCACTTTCTGCCTCAACTTAGAGGTTGAGTGGATATACATATAAAAGAAGAGAATATTCTAAGGAAGGACGGATCACAAGTTCAGCTTCAGGAGAGAGAGACTGCTCTGCCCAGATTTCATAGCTTGAACATCAGCTTTTCTTAGATTCAGTTCTCTCCCCATCAAAAAAATAAATCATAATCTCAACCAGTTGCAATGATCTTTGTGAAGTTTCACAGCTTTGTAGATCAGGAAATTGATTTAGAAAAGCCCCTCAGGTTCCATTGGCCTCCATAGTTTTGATGCAATCAGAGCTGTTGAGAAGCTGCTTGTCCCCATTGTTTCCTCCCTTTTTCTCTTTGTAGACTCAGAGAAGCATAATCCTGAATTGATAGCTTCTCCCAATGCTCAGGCCATGATTTATCAGTCCAGGAGGCTGCAGTGGAGAAGTAATTGCATTAGCACTGCCACTGATAAATAGTGCTTCCTTCAGACTTACGAGCCGCTGAGGGCTAATTACTCCTCAGATTCCAGATTCCGTTTGGCTTTAATCACAGGGTGAATCATCTCTTTCCAAACATGGCAGATATTAATGGTGCCACACTTATCCTAATTAATCTTCCATGGGGAAGGCCTTTTCTTTTAATTAAAGACATGAAAATGTGCAAAAATTACAAAAGAGCGTGTGGCCAAGTAAGGACAAGAGTCGAAGCACCGCAGAGGATGGTGAGGATTGTTTTCACAAGGAGATAATGTAATGAGCCATATTCATCCCTGGCATCTGGATTTTGACTTTACTAAGCTGACACATTGAGACAAATTCATCTTCAGCACTTTAGCTAAGGGAAAGTGGTGTTGATGAAGGAATGGAGGACCCATTCCAGCATCTTGAGCTCTGTGGCTCAGCCATTTACATTCAGTCCCCTCAAAGACCTACAGCTCAATAAGAAGATATGGAAAATCCAGAGCATCCGCAAGTTTTTGGGCAGGCTGCAGAAAACTCTTGCTGCCATCTGTCTAAACATAAGACAAAAAAAAAAAAAAAATAAACACCAGAGCTTGAGACACATCAGAATCAAAATTTCAGTCAAATCTAAGCAAAAAAGTAATGATTTACAAAATGCTCACTAGTTCTGATGAGATATACTTTGAAATATCAAACAAGATTATTGGATATATTCTCAGCTCTTAAGACTTTGCTACTTAAGAACACTGCTCACAAACACAAGTTCAGATTTCAGTCAGTCTGCCATGAACGGGTTGCTGAGAATATGAGTTTCTTTCAAAGGCAAACTTCACATCGGATTTCTGTGGACAATATCTGAAATATTCTGTGAGATATATGTTTCTGTAAATAATTGAGGATCCTGTCTAGATGATTATGTTTTCCAGCATCAAGAATTCCTTTGAATTAGGAGCCGAAGGGAATCTATGCTCATGGCACAAACCCACCTTTGGGCAGACACAACTTTTCTATCCTGTATTTCAGGGAGGCTGTGGAGAAAAAAAAAACAGTCAAGAATGGCAAGGACAACTCATCAGTCAGCCTTATTACATTATTTGGAGTCAGTTGTCAGATTGCTTGCCACCCTTGAATGGTCAGTTGATAAATACTCAGCCAGGATCTGCACAGTGGGGTTACGAAGAGGCAATTATTCTCACAATGGGAGGAGATAAGAAGGTGGGATAACATTTTCTTTAAAATTTCTCAGCGCAGATTTACTGAGGAGCTGTTTTGCTCTCAGACCTCCAGTAATTTCAAGGAGACCCTTACAAGGTGCTGTCCCTGGGGATTTCACCTACATTTGCACCTTTTATCTTCCTTAAGCAAAAGGCCATTTGGGCTGCATGTACTTATGCTGCTCTTTTAGCTGACAAACAGAAGAAAACCGTGTTCAAAGACCCTCTGAAAGAGACTGAGGTGCAAAACAGTTCCTGCCCTGGCCTGTTTTAAATATCAGAGCTTTAGTCCAACCTGTGGTTCGTGGTGTTCCCAGGCACTGAGGAAATGCACCTACTGGTACATTAAGTGAGACTGCAGTCGATACCTCTAAAGTGCCTGTTTATGCTGCAGCAGAGAGCGGATAAACAGCCTTGCTTCTAGTTTCTCTTAATTTAGAATTCATTAGGTCTCTCTTTCAATGAAAGATAAACCAATAGCTGCCCTTGACAGCTGTTTTCTTTGGGGTCATTCTCTCTATCCACCCATCTACTCTTTCTTCAGCGGGTTTTGCTCACTGTAATGCTAGCTCTATCAATTTCATTCAATTCTTCCAACACAATCTACAGGGACTGAGCAGGACAGCAAAGCCAAATGCATTTAACCATTTGGGAGCCAGGCATCAGTGTGAATTATGATAGTTAAAAGAACTGTGGCAACAGCAAGAGCTCTATCACAATAAGGAGCATGAGTAAATGAGATGATGCCAAAAGGTGAGGCACTCAGCACAATGCCAGCTGGATTGACTTGAGAGGCTTTATTTAACTCAGCTAGTATTGCACCTGGCTGCAAGCTCTGCCAGGGTCTCAGCTGGAAATTCAGTTGTGCTAGTGAGCCAGATATACACACAGGACACATCCAGCCTTTTTACAGTGATGGTTGCTTTCCAGGACTCCAGTTTCTACTCAGAAAAGGACAGATATGACAGCTTGAAGGGCCTGAGAAGTCCCCATTAGATCAGTGCGGTGCAATCTCATTTCTCCAGCAGCAACCATGGAAGATGCTGTTGACAGAATATGAAGCCTGAGTGATCCTTTCCTCAGCAGATTCCTCCAACACCCACAGTCATTGCACAAGGGACCTTGAAGAAAACATCCCTGCCTATTCCTTTCAGTATCCATTCAGAGAGCAGTTACTTATGAAATAATCCTTCTCAAGCCTGCTGAGGTTATTTAAAAAGCTGCTCAGATGGGAAGCTTATGAAGGAAGGTAAAGATGAGAAAAAAGAGGGCAGTGGAAGATGAGCAGCTTAAACTACACCATCCTCACTACTAACTCAGTAGTACAGTAAAACATTTCTTGATGCCAAAGTCTAGAAAAACGGAGTGATATTGTACAGAGTTCCCAGGGGCCTGCTGAGGATTTGGTGTCTTCATTCCTATGGTGGCACCACACAGCGGAGACATTTAGACCATAAACACCTCAAAGAGGAAGCAGAGGCAGTAACTTTAATATTGGCCCCCTGTGAAAAATTCAGTTATGTTCTTGGTAGAACTTTTCATGATACTGTAGGAGTGTAGTGACTCCTCATTTTAGGAGCAGTCTGTACTATCCACAGGTTTCTCACATTGGTCCTCAGCTACCTATTTAGCATAACAAAAGGTGGGATAGAAAAGAAATCCTCAAATTACTTTTCTCCTGTCCACAGCTGAGATAATTTCTGCTCATGTGCTGTGGTTAGCATTTGCTCATTGAAGCTACAAAGCCTTCTGTCTGCAAAACCCACAGTTAGCAAAAGGTAAACTACAATAAATTAGTGCAGAATGGCAAGAACAATATTGACAAGTCTTAGATGGTCAAAGTCCCAAAATGCTGATAGCAGCAATAGAACTGAATTAGGTTTTCTAAGTAATCAGAAAACAAAGTGAGCATCAAAAAGCTTCCAACTATACCAGAACTTAAAAGGAGAGTGAGCTAGGTCTTACAATTTGTTATTCTTCAAGCTGAAGAGACTTCAATAAAACCACTATAGGCTTTTTAAGCTGTTTTGTCAAAGACATCCCAGAACTCCCTCCTGCCATTCCTGTAACAGTTTATTCAAGCATTTTTCTCTGTCTGGTTGATTTAGACTGTCTGATACTGGCTCAGTTCCCAGGCCACACAATTCAGAAGTTTATAGGGGCATGGTGGACTACAAAAATCCATTCCATGACTTTGCACCAACAGTCCCATGAAAAGTCTTCAATGTCAACAGGTAGTGGCTAAAAAAACTGGAGGAGCAACCTCTGAGCTAATCCTGGTAAAGTTTCTGTGGCAGCCCTCAGCTCTGTCCCTGCAAACTAATGTCTGAACACCAATTGTCTGATCTGGGGCCATCAGCCAGAAATTGTGCCCAGAAGTCAGTAGGAAATAGAAAACAATCCTTTCTGACCTACCATAGTCTGTACATCAGCAGATCCACCTCTGACATTGCCAAACTGGAAATACTGGCCAAAAAAAGATCTTCACTCCTCCATCCTGTCCCCCAAAAAGTGAAAGAAATGCCACCAAATTTTAGAATTGGGGATGATATGTCAAATCCATCTCAGCAAAGCAGAAGTCTGCTACCAGGAAGCAATATGTGGGGAAAATGAACCTCTAAATGAGCTAAACCTGCCCGCTCCCTCAACCAAAAGGAAGCAGCTACTGTTTCTACGGTGAGGGGGAAAGACATCTACTTCAGTATGGCACTGGAAGGAGCCCACATTCCCTGGCAGCAAAGCCTTCCCCTCTCCTCAGCAGAAATAAAAAACCACCTCTCCCTCTCTCCTTACCAACGTCTCATTAAAGGTTCAAATGATCCCCAAGCAGAGAAATGTAATTAGGATCCAGCTCCTGGGAATTGCTATCAGTTTGCACACACTGGCTGGGAAATGGCTGAACATTTCCATCCACCTGCAAGGCCACGATGGAATTTCCAGGGGCTTTTGCTGCTGTACTGCATGGTGGCTCCCAGAGCATAGGAGAAATCCTGCCTGCAAGCCCTCAGCACAGCCCAGCTCCCTCTGTTCTCCTGATAATGCAAACTGCCAGCCAGCAGTTTCAATTGGAAAAGCAGCTACGGTGGAATAAAGTCGAGATTAACCCATTGAGTCACCCTGCCCCATTTCCCCACAGAAATAAACTTGTGTAAAACCTCCTTTTACTAACAAGTGCCAAAAAAAAAACCAAAACAGCAAGAACAAAAAAGACAACCAACATTTCACTGTGTAAACAACCACATTACTGCAAGGAAAACATTCCTTTTTTAAAGGCAAGTGGTGAATGGTAGCAAGGGCTCTAGGAGAATTCTTCAGCCCTCCTCAGTCATCCAGATGGAATAAGCCTGGAAAGCAGGAAGCTTTTCTTTCCTTTAAAGCCAGGCTCTGTGTGACCTCAGTCATGTCCTTTTGCCTTCTGGACCTCTTTCTCTACCCAATGATTCAGGAATGATTGTTCAGACAAAGGTCCCAATGTGCTTTCAGAAATACCACATCAAATGCTCAAATCATTAAGAAAAAAAAAAAAAAAAAGGCTCCTGTGCTGTCTGTCAGAGATCTAACCAGTGCACACCACAGTTCCCTTCTGGTCTGTTAATCTGGTTTTTCTTTCCATTAAAAAAGGAAAATGCATTCGCCCATGTGTCTAATGCAGCACCATTGTTGGGAACTGGGAGCCCTGATGTTCTCCAGCTGTGACATCTTGCTCTCATGGCATGGATTTCATTCTTAGTTTCATTTATCTTTGACTCCTTGTGTCAGATTTATTCCTCATGTTACTCCATGAGCCTGTCCTGTTATTTATATTATCGTGTGATCAACTGCTGCTCTGTACCCTGCTGATAGACAAAGGTTTTTTGTTTTGAAAGGGTGGGCTGACCTGTCCTGATATCCATACAATGAGGAATACCCAGAAATAATGATGGCCTTTGTCCTGGTTCAAAGTAAAATTCTGTAAAATGCCCAATACTGGGTTTATTACATAGATTAGGACCTTGGCATTTCCATCAAACCTTAATCTGAAGTGAGAGAAGTGTGTCCCATCCTTCCAAGGATCACTTCCAAGATTGTGTAGAAAACTGATCTACAAATGCTGCAGATCTTTTCGTTAAGGATTATATTCTTGGTTAAAAAAAGAGATAGACTGTGTCCCATCCTTGAGAGCACAAGGATGAATTAAGGGTGGTGACATGTTAGTCTGAGGATTGGGCCAGAAGTCAGGATGGGGAGGTCTCCTTGTTTATGGAACAGTGGAGTTCCCATTACTATGAACATTTTAAATCAAACTGCATGAGGTATTAAGGCAAGCAGGATTAGAAAAACCTCAGAGGGCAGAGAACTGACCCAATTCATGCCTTTCCTTTGAAATGTTCATAATTAGCTTTTCCCTTTGCCCTATTATCCTTCATTTTATTATTTTGAGCCATCACAGCTATATTCCTCTCACTCTTTTCTCTGAGCATAATTAAACTCTACTAAAAGCTCCACTTTAACAAGAAATAAACAACAAAAAAAATCATAATTTTTTTAAAACCCCACATTTTCTACCTGTGCTGCCCTCACTTGCTTTCTCTGCTTCAGCAGGTAGAAACCACTGAGCTCAAACTGACAGTCATGATGTTTTCAGCTTTTATGAATTACATCTTTAATTTCAGCTGCATCTGGGTTCAAAGAAACATCAGATTCCCATCTGTATTTTATATCTCAGCTTCAAACAAGAGCTCTGGGTTAAGGTGAGTAGATCCTTGATCCGTCTTTTGTGCAGGTATTTCTCAGGGCATCAAAGTTTCATTTGAAGAGTTACCTCGGAGTCAAGAAATATATTGCTTATGGAACTCCAGGGAAAATGACACAAGTGAAAGTTATTAAGTGCATAGCCTCAATATTTGTCCATCCCTTCCCAAAGAGGCATGAGACAAGGCTAGTCACCTCCCAGACAATACGTGGTCAATCATTTTAAAGCCTGGGGGGGAGCAAAAGCATCAGCTGTGCTCTGCAAGCAAAGCTCTGACAGCACAGTGTGGTCGTGGCAGCAACACAACAGAGCGGGAATATTTACAGCCAGCATCAGGTTATGCACCCAGCAGATCTGTCCCCACCTCCACAAAGTCAGGCTCTGAGGTTTGTTACAACTTAAAAGAAGGTCAGAGCTAGACTTAGAAAACCCAGGGACCTTCATCAGCTACTGGCTGTGCACAGCACTGCCACATCCTGAACTGCCAAACCCAACTCCTCCTCTGGCTGTACAAGGTGGGCAGAAATCTTGCATTGCATAATTCCAGCCAGGCAATGAGCATGGTGTTTTAGCACAATTTTTCAAGTCCAACAGCTTTAAACACACACACACACACACGCACACGCACCATCTCTCCCCACTGTCCCCCAAAAGGTAAACCTGCTTGCAATTGGCTCAGTAGCAGCATGACTTTGCTCAGGAGAATTTTGGGCTAGAAAATAAGTTGTAAGCTTCATCAGTGGGCCCAGGTTCAGGGCTACCAAAGTCTGAAATTTCAGCTGATTTGGAAATATAGTTGATATTTTTTATGTGCAGGAGGCAGCAGGAACATGGATGACAAACCTGACACCAAAAGCACAGCTTAGAAAGCAGAAGAGTGGAGAGCTGGTTGGAAATTCTAGCCACTTGGGCATTTATCACACCCCTAGTTGGTAGCTGGCAGGTTGTCAGCAAAATACAGAAGCACACAGAGGATTATTTTCAACCAGCTTATTTTTGCAGTCAGGAGAGGCCAAGCTTGACAATTAACAGCATTCATGTTCAGAACAGATACCAGCAAATTAACTCTATTTTTCCTCCTTGCTATGCATTGCATCCTAAGGTCTGTGAACATAGCCAGAGAATGAAGTGGATGCTGAAGGGGAAAACACGAGGTCTCATTTTCAAAGCAGTCAGGAGATCTGTAGAAACGGGAGGATAAAATATTTCAAGCTAACTACAGCAGGGAAATGGCACGAGCTGTAGCAATGCTGCTGTTAACAGGGAATTTATTTTGAAATTATGAGATCTGGGAGGTCTGTTTCTTTTTTCTAGTGGATTTTTGGGTTCTCAGCCTCTAATTTTATGTTTAAATGCCCTTTTTTTTTTTTTTAAGCTCCTTTTCAGTGTTACTTCACAGCCGGGTTCTGTCAGAGTTATTATAGCTGATTTGTAGCTAAGTGTTTAGAATTTCCTCGAAAAAATTCTTCATTTAATTAATGAGGTGCAGGGAGCCATTACAGGGAAAAAGGACAGAGGAGGTAGAATTTGTTCCTCACCATCAGGGCTCACAGAAGAAACTCTCAAGCTTTAAAGGGAGACACAAGCACAGCTGTGCACCACAACACACAGAGACTTCGTTCCACCGAGCTCAAAGACTGATCTGCTTCTCAGCTCATCAGCACAACTCTGCAGCTCTCATGGGACAGCTCTCCCTGTCCCAAATGCCCCAACACCCATCAGAGACCCAAATATTTGTGGGCTGCAGACAGATAGTGGTAGAAACAAGTGCAGCACTAACAATACCCACTCCAGGCAGGCATAGCTGGGAGGCAAGTCTTAAAAAAATAGAAAATCAAAGAGATTGCAGTCCAGAGAAAAGTTTCAGTGTAAATTATTAAAAAAAAAAAAAAAAAAAAAGTCAACCAAACTCACACTGCTCTTAGACCTGATTCTTGATTTTAAGCTGACAGGCTCCAAACCTGTGGTTATTTCCCCAGCAAGGACTTCATACCCCTGCAAGTGAAATCCCTTTACCAGCTTAGGCAAACTGCTATTCCTTATTACCACCAATATCCATTCCAGGCACGCAGCTCTTTTCAGTACTTTTCGTTGCAGAGAAAAAAAAAAAAGAGAAAAAAAAAAAAAAAGCCTATTATGCACATTGAATCTCCTGGTGACCTTTAGTGTAAACTTCCCCCAGCGAGAAGAACTCCCGAATCCCCTCTGCCAAGGCACACACGCTCGGCCGGCGCAGGATCCGGCTGGAGGCTCTGCCCTTTAGGCTTCCATCATTTATCAGGAAAGGAGGCTGTCAGGCTTTTCCCTGACATCCACCGGCTCAGGAAAGGGAAGTGGTGGCAGTTTACACGAGGAAAATAATAGCATATGGCTGGGTATTTTGGCAGGAGGGGGAAAAATATATATCTGTGCAGTAAAATTATCCTAATGAAAAATTGGAAATACTCGCTGAGCAGAGGCTCTCTGGTGGCAGACCAGAGAGATGATTATTCTGACCCAGGGGAAGCATACCCTTGGGAGCAGTTTGGGTGGGGGAAACTGGAAAAGCATAATGAGAGAATGTCTAAGCCTATGTTTAATGCATTAAGAGATTTCAACCCATTAACACCTCATATCCCCACTTCACTGACGTTCTGCCTCTCCCAAAGCACCTGAATTCCACCATGAACTAAGGAAGAGAGGGAGGAATACTGCCTTTCCCTTCCTTGATCCTTTTTATGTCTGTATATAAATACAAAGGCTACTTTTGATATTTGCTAAGGGAGTGAAGGCAGGAACCCTTCCCACTGCAAACAATATCACCTGGAGCACCTCACAAAAGTTGCATCAAACTGGAGAGGGATTTATGCCTTTCCTCTCTTGATTTACATTTCACAATACTTTACAACACAAACCCAGAACTCCTTGGCATATACTTCGTACTCGAAAGGTTAAATCATTTCCTTTATGAAGATATTTGGGGTGTGAAGAAAATAAATAGGTGTGATAAAAATAAATCAGCTCTTGCTTTGCTGGTTAATGTCTATTGCCTCATTCAAGCTCCAACCCCACAAAAACTTGGGAGAGCAGAGAGGCAAAATTAAAATCAAAATGACAGTGGAGAGAGCGGAAAGGGAGAGGAAAGGAAGGAAAGATGAGTTTTCAGATGAGTTCTGAAAACAGATAGGGAATGACTGAGGCACAGAGATTCATTGTTCTTGTAGAAATAGCTCTGAACAGATTATTAAAAGCAGCCCATCTTCTACTATCACACTGTCTTTCCTAGAAAATCCAGCAGCTTTCTTCCCCATTCCCAGCTTTCTGCAATCAGTTCCACAAGTAACCACATCCTTTCCCTTGAGATCTTCCCTTCCCTTTTTGTCCCTGCCTTCTTCTGGCCACAGTGGGAGGGTGAACTCCACCTGTCCTACGCCACCCCTTTTCTGCCGGACAGTGCAAACTCCAGGGCTTGCCCACACCATCCCAGGACACTGGCTGCCAATCTAACAAGGTCAGCACACAGTGAAGCTTTTCCCTGTGCTCAGATGCACTGCTGGAGTATAAGAACGTGTGCAGCAACTTTTAATTCCCTGCATAATTGATCTCAATAGATTTGACTCCTAAACCATAGGAACTGCCTGACGAAGCATGGCAGCCTCTGGCTTGATTGATGAGTTTTTCCCCAGCTGCATGAAGGTCGAGGCACACATTTTGCTTGCCCATGTTGTCCATCTTTGCTAAAAGCAAACCCAGTTGTTTCTCCTGAACTGGAAGGAGACAAGTTATGGCTTGTAGAAAAAACACCCAAACAAGAGAATCAGAGCTCCTTTGTCAGGTTTGAGGGAGCTTTAGAGATCAGACTTGAAAATGCAGTTGCCAGCAAGACTCTGTAGACACTTCAGAGAAAGATCCACTTTGCCTGGATTCATCCCTAAGATCCAGGCTTTGCTCAGATTCTCCATGAACCTGACTCTGCTGACCAGGATCTTGACACTCCTAAATAAATCATGGTCTAAGCAAGGGATTTTCTTCTTGTTATGCCTTCAAATGTCCTGAGAGGGGAACACAAGCTGTGTTTACAAGTTGCTGAATGTGTGCCCTGTGCCCTGTGCTGTGTTTAGCCACTGGAGCACCTCTATAAATTACACTTAGCAGAACAAGACCCAGTATAAACACGACAATTTATTAATAGGGAATTTTAAAGTGACTTTCACTTGTTATATGTGCAAAGCCCAGATCTATTTCAGTTTTTCTGATGGAGGGTTATCTTCCTGGAAAGATTTAAAGCCTTTCAGATAAGATTTTCTTCTAACACAAAGGAGCAGAGCAAAGGACACATTCTCCCCGTTCCTCTCCAGTCACACCGATTATGATATATGGCAGGTGGTAAAAAGTCACTTTATAAGAGCATCAAGTATGTTTTTGCTCAGGTTCTCACTTCAGAGGTGCATTGCCTGGAGTTCATTTCCCAGGTTCCACCTCAAGCAGCGGATTGCCGCCTTACCTGGGCATGTCACATGCCTTGCATGGTCACTTTTGTCAAAAGCAAAGTCCTTTTTAAATGCTCCAGAATACACTTGAGAGGTAACTGGCAAACCTCAGCAGCTTCAGGGCATCTTTGCTTGCCACATCTAAACATTGCCTTAGGTATTTACTTAATATCATTTCACAACCATTTCAGGAATGCTCTGTGAGATTGAGTTTTAAAGCTCTCTGAGGAATTTTATCTTTGCAACTGGACAGCAAGTTCCACCAGAAGACCTAGGGCTCAAGCTTGGCACCATGAATGGTGTCCTAAAACTGCCCTGGTACACAGCTGAGTACTACTAACTCAGAGAAGCAAAGGCACGGGATATCAAAGACCAACTCTAGATATTGCTCCCTAAAAATAAGGGCTTAAATCCTGTCAAGGCACTTGGGGATGCCAAGAGTGGACCATAGGATCACAAAGGAATTGCCTCAGAGGCAGAAATACCACCCATATTTCTGGTATCTGTCCAAGGCACTGACCTTTCCCATCCCTGGGAGTGTGATAGGAGGGACAAACCATCACTGACATGTCCAGACCAACCCCTTGGACATCCAAGCCTAGGCTTGGACTCTTTCAGGACACATGTCTGAAGATAACACACTGGGAAACAAATTTCAGCTAATACATTAATTAGCTCCATTTTTCCTAGAGCTGGGTTAGCCTAAACCAGAATCCACCAGGGCAACCAAGCTGTGGAGGGAGCTGAGCACCAACCATCCTCATGGATGAACTTCATACATGGTGGCAAAGAACAAGCTGTGGATGATTCCTCTGGCTTGGAAATGCAGCTTATCAGTGCTGTGGATTGTTGTCAGAGAGAAGAAAGACTCTGCAGAGGGAAGATAAGTAATTTGATATATATAATGTATAAATGGGAGGAGAGGTGCAGAGGGCAACTCCTCAGACCAGTGCCAGCTCTGAGAAGGAAGCCACAAACAAAAGGCAACAGCTCATAGCCACCTCCCTGCCCTGTGAAATCCAGGGGCTGTTCCAGCAAAGGTGCATTGTGTAACAACATTTCATTATCATACCTGGAGGCCCATCGAGACTTTTCATCAAGACCAACCTTAACTCCTAACAGGCAGAAAGAAGAATATCTCCATTCACAATGGGGAGTATTTGCCACACTTGGCTGTAGAAAGTCACCCTGCTGGGATTTTCACCCTGCCAACCCCCTATTAGGGATTNGAGTGTTGGAAGTTTTTCTCACGTACTAAGGTCAAAGACAGTGCTCTCCTGGGGTCCCAGCCAGGGTCTCAGACCCCCCAGGGCAGTTTGAGGGGTTTTCCACATGCCTTGGACTCCAACATCACCCCAGCTGTTAAATACGGGCCCAGAGGAAAAAAAACAAAAAAAAGACTTGATGAGCAGCTAGTAATTTCTGCACTGTGGTCTCAGCAATCTCTGCTTACGTTCCCAGATTTTGGGGAAAATCATACAGAGATTTAACCAGAACAACCAAATCATTTGCTCTCTCTAGGACTATTTAGATGCCAGCTTGGTGGAGGGGCTGAGACAATTCACATAGTAGTGACTGATGAGAGAAAGAAAAGAAGAGGCTGAAGGGTAAAATAAGACCAAGAAAGGAAGAGCTACACGGCATCTGCAAATTTTCATTAATCATACTTGAAGGTAACATGGAAAATGTTGCTTTAAAATGCACCAGGTTTTGTTAGAACCCTTAAAATTTCAGTACAAATACCTGAAAATAGGATTTTAGGCCCCTTGCTACGAAGATGAAAGAAGTAAAAAGATAAACTAAGACCAAATACTTAAGGAAAGAGAAGATTCAGATCAAGTTTAATTGAGTGCTACTCACTTGAGAGATCCTTTCACCCAAAATCTGTTTGAACTAATATATTTTTACAACCAGTAGCGTGATAAATTTACCTGGGGATTTGAAGTTTTCAGGTTAAGTGCAGTCCTTAAGAAAGAAATTTTCCTCCTGAGAAATTAGGTCTTCTGGAAATTATTTAATCCTTCACTGTTTTTCTGAAGTCACACTGCAAGTATCAGTAATGGATTAAATACCATCTCATGAACAGTCATAAAAACAGCTGGGAAAAGCACCTTAAAACTGTGTGTGTCTGCCTGGAATCCTGTTATCTGGACCACTCAGCTGAGATCATCACTTGCCTCAGGAGTTACTCTGGGTTTTTACACAAGCACAGAGGATTTGAATAAGGATACAAAGCCGTATTCTTCCTGCCTTTTTTTTTTTTCTTGTTGTTGTTATTATTGACCTTGATAAACCTGGATAACAAAAGTCACACACTGCTCCAGAGGCTCCAAGTTACACAGAGATCACCAAAAATCTGACAAAGTTCTAGCAAGTTGCTTGTGGTGGGTTTTTTGTGGCCCTCTTAGCCCTGTAAGATTGCTTTTCCTTAAGGATTCTCATTTTTCTCATCCTCACATACCACCAGCTTCAGTCCTGACCACTTTCACAGAGCACTGACTCTCCACTCTCAGGTGCACACTTCCACTGTCTGGCAGAGCCAAAACAGTGATGATCTTTCTGCCACGAGCACAAAGAATTTTGAAGAAATTCTCCAAAATCATGTACTAAGCCAGAACTAGAAATAACACTTCTAGGGAGCCTGAGGTCTGTGGTCCAGCATAGTCCTTGGCACATTTTCAGCAGAACCAGCAATGACCACTTCACTTGCTGTGTGAGGATTCTTCATGACTGACATTTCATTGCGTGAACTCTCTGCAACTTCATTTTCTCTCAAAGATTCAGATTTGTAGAGTGCTTTTTTTCCTTCAAAAACCTTCATAAGTTCTTGAAGTTCACAGACAATGGTGCAAGGTAGTCATATCTTACCATTACTGGAGAATAGTCTGTCTTCCAACAGAAAAGACCACAGAAATGGTGGCCAAACAAGAAACCAGGACAAAAAAGAAATGTTCAGTGAAGAAATCTTCAGCTTTGCTGTGAGCAAAACCTTTGACACAGCTTGCTATAGACACTACAGCTCCAGGGAGTTTATTTTATGTCACCAACCACTCCAAACACATGCATGGACAACACACGCTGAGCAAAATATCCCTGTGGCATCCCCTGTACCTGAATGGAGGGGGCTTTGCAGTGCCTGCTCCAAGGAGGGCAGCTGGCTGCTGGGCAGGTCCATTGCTGACCTCTCATGGTCGGAGCCAGACTTACATGGCCAGGGACAGTCCCCAGGACAAGGTGGGAGGATCCCCCACCCCTGTGCCTGTCACTCCTGCAGTGCACAGTCAGGTCCTGAGCTGCTTGTCTCAGCTCACCCAACCATCAGCGACAGGTTCAGGGTGGGAAAACCAACTTGAGGAGTAAAACTTTGCTTTAATCCAAGTGACTCACCTTTGCAGAGACCAGTTAGAACAAAGTCTTGGGCCAGAGGGGTAGGACAAGGCTGAAACTCAGTAGCAAGACCATCCTTGAAAATGGAATTGAAAGTCCCACCTTTCACTCTGCCCTCGTCTGCCCACAGTGGGTGTGTTCACAACACACGCGTGCCCAGGTAGAGCACAGGAGGGTCTTTAGTGTTCATTCTTCTGCCTGCTCAGCTACAAATTCAACACTGACACTATTGCAGCTACTGAAACCTCCTGTCCCAGCAACCACGGTGGGCTCAGGAGCTCCAGTTCAGACGCAAACACTCACGCCGGGATCCACCATGACTGGTAATTAGACATGGCCATAATCAGTGTTCAGCAACCACCCCAGAAATCCTCAAACAGGAAACACTTTGCAGGATGTGGTGCTGGAGAGAGGGTGAGGCATTTCAGACCCTCCACACCCTGTTCCTTCCCCCTCCCCAAAAACCATGGGAGATAAAATAACATTTCTTTCAGCAAGTGTCAGAAGAAGGATCTTCCATGACTCATCAGCTGTTGTTTTAGCCTGCAAGGGACTATAAATTACACTAATTAGAACATGGTATTTTTCTTGCAGTTATACAAAACACTGTCTCTTCCTGCGACATCTAAGCACAGAGCCATCAAGCAGGAGCGTGCTCTGTACATGTTTTAACTGGAATCCACAATTCACTTGCATGAAAATCCTCCTAGCAGCAAATTGGGGGGAGCTGGCAGAGCACATCAAGAAAGCTGTGCTGAATTATGAGAGCAGGGAGAGTAAATTAGCAGCCAATCAAACCTGTCCAACCAGAAAGAGTCATTCCTTACTGTCAGGGACTGCAGCACCAGTATCACTTTCACTCTGAGCAGAAAAAAGTAATTTATGTGCTCTCCAGTCGCTCACACCATCAGCCCATGCAGGTAATAAGTTTAGCACTTGTGATTGTGTTTTCTGGAAGCAGCTTATTTGCATTTAGCCACATAACACACATGCACAATCTTGGACAAGCCAAACAGAAAAGCCTGGCTATAAGCTGTCACTTCAGTTTTCAAGCCTGAATTAGCCCAGCAAAGTAAAAGCTAAGATTTATTCAGAGCCCAACATCTTAAATCTGGTAATTACAACAGGCTCCTGCAGAGCCATTGCCCTGATTCACCTTCCAGCAAGATTCCTTCAGGCACAGATACAAAAAGGGGTTTTCTGCCCTGCTCCTGGAGCATGGCAGTGCTTTATGGAGCCCTAATCTATACACCCCCCAAGGTGGGCACAGACAGGAACAATGCCCATGGAATAACAGCACTGAGGAGGAGGAGCTGCCCTAAAGCAGAGCTGTTTCTTGCAGCGCCCTGTTCCTCACAACAACAGAATTTGAGGGCTTTAGCTGATTTTGCCTCTTCAAGAAGGAAGAGAATTGCCTGACCTATGAAGGCTGGTATAATTTAGTTGCACGCTGATGGCACAGCTCAGCCCAGGGTTATGGGGAAGGCTGGAGGTGGATCTGAGGCACAGAGAGACCTCGATTCTTGGCCAACAAGTTACCAACTAGATCTAGTCATACTTTTTCCTCAGACATCTGCTTTTCCTCCTGGAAAGACAATGATCTTCCTCAAAAGAGGACTCCCTGGTGTTTCACAGCTTTTTAAGGCGTTTATTAAGTTCAACACTAGTTATTTTATTGATTTTTTCATCAAAAGCTCATGTGTCGCTGTCATTTTGTATTGCCACCAGGCTTCTCAACGATTTGAAAAGTCATGGAAAAAATAAACCTTTTTTTTTTAATTAAAGAATACCATCTTGGTTGCAAAGCCAACTCAACCCAGAGCCCGAGACAGGACCGTGACTCCCTCCTGAAACTCCAGACAAACTCTCCAGCAACATCGTCCACTTGTGCTTTGCACGGAGCCTGCAGCCCGTGGGCCGGAGGGGAACAGGGAGGAGCAGAACCCTCAGATTAATGCCCTGCTAAGAAATAAAAGCCTTTGGCACCGGGAAAACCCAAAGGAGCCTTTCCCCAGCTGTCTGGAGCGGGGGGCCCGCAGGGGTCCCTGGTTCTGCTCCCTGCAAGCCACCAGCGCGGCGGCCAAAAGCAGCTGGAGAGCGAGTGCTGCGGGGCAGCTGTGACAACAGCCCCTTCCCCTCCCTCTCGGCGGGCTGGGGGGCAGAGATGGCCCCAGCTGCCGCAGATGCCTCCCCCGGGGCCGGCCCCACAAACGCTGGCTCGCTGCCGCAGCGCCGGGGGATGTGCCAGCGGCTCACCTGCGCCGCTGCTGCGGGGGAGCGGGGCCAGCGGCCCGGGCTCCCTCTGCTCCGGCCCGGGGAGAGCGGCCAGGAACGNCGCCTGAGCCTCGTTGAGGCTGGTTTGGGTATTAGAGTAGCCCCCCCAAAAAACAGCCCCTCCGGCAAGGCAGGGATGCACCCGCACAAGGGTCTGCAAAACATCCAGCTGCACGGCCAGGGCGTCACCGAGGGAGCAACACTCTGAGTTAGAAAATTAATTCCTTACACAGACGAAGGAGTCAGAAAGTTTGTTTCTGCAGTTTGTTATGAGCCACAGCCCAGGTGTAACACAGGCAAATCCCCTGGGCAAAAGAAGTCACAGCACCCTGGCCTGGGTCAGCAGGGAGCACGTTCTTGCCCTTCACACTTCACTAACACAGCATTGGTATCCATGAGCTATGAGAGTGTCTGAAGAGCCCTAATCTGCATTAACACTTCTCAGCCAGGGGATTATGAAAGACAAATAGGACACTGCTAGGTGCTGGAAATATCATTCCTTTAAGTGCAGGAAAAACTTTGCTATCCCACAGCTGGCCAAGATAGACATCATCTTTTTAAAGCATGTACAAACATAAATGCGCCCAGCATTTTCTCTCTGCATTTTTTCGACTCTTCACAGTAAAGA
>WBMY01000787.1:3806-24928 GCA_013397315.1 Donacobius atricapilla
ACCTGCGTCGTCCTTACTTACTTGAGCAGTGGTAGCTGAGCATTGGCTGAGGTGGATGAGTGGGCTTGTGGACCATTCTCCTATGAGTACATTGCTGTAACAAGCACCTGTGGAGTGTTAGGCTGGAAGAAGTTCAAGCCTCATTCTCATCAAGTGGCTGCCAGTATCTCCATTAATTTTAGACCGTTTACTCGGTAAAATAAGGTGGTCCATATCTGGCCTGTTTAGTCATGTTTTCAAGGCTAAGCTGTGACTGCCTTGGAATGGAAAGTGTTACTGTTAAAGATCTCCTTATACAAGTAAGCAGGACAGCCAATCAGATATGTGGCATTTCCATGGGATTCTGGCTTTAGGGCTGCCTATCTAATGGATCATTAATGAGTCAGGTTCTGGCAAAAGGACAGGAAAGCCTCAGGAGAAAAATGGGTAGATGAGCTGGCATTTCTGGTGTTGGTGTCACTACTTCTAGCCATAAGCTTCACAAAGTGTAAAAGGGCAAACAGCCAACTAAAAACAGAAGTCATTCTTGAGTAACTTCCCCAGAAACTTTGTCAATGAAGGGTTCTTTTCCAAAAATCATTGTTACAGAATGAGACCTATCTGCTCAAAGTCCTTCTCTATTTGGGTTTTATTTCTCAAGATGGCAAAATAAGCCATACCAGCCATAGGGCATAACCCCATGGCAGCTGTCTCACCCACCTCAGCCCTCCTCCCCTGCCTAGGAGACAGAGGCTGGAGCCAAAGACACACTCATTTGCCTACTCAGGTGCCAGTCTTTTAGGAAAGGGAAGTTAATAAATTAAGGTACTTCACAGAACAAAAACAAAAGACCAAAAGAGAAAGGCCAGAAGGACTATGAATTTTGTTTTCCCCCAAAAGAAAAGAAGTAGGGAAGGGTACTGATGAAGGAAGGAACATGAAAGACTAGCATAAGAAGGAACAAGAGAAGGAAAAGATGATTTCAGGGTGATGTGGTGGAGAGTAAAGAGAAGAGGGCAAGAAAGAAAAGACACCACTGCAATATCCTGCTGAAAATTAAATGAAGTAAAATCAATGTCTGCATTTTACATTTATTATCATGCTTGATTCTTGATGTAATAATGGATACAAAAGAAACATTCTCTAAACAGACAGGAAAGTGTGAAATTCATTCTTCTCAGTTAAGGTCTTAAAACATCCAGCAACACTGTCTAAAGGCATTTTTTCTTCTTGTAACTAATCACAGAATTTTCTTGTTAGTTTGAATATAAATTAGAGAATTTCTATGAGCAGTCCTACATGCACAGCACTAAGTTTAAAAGCAAGGTAAGCGTAGAAACCTTTGGAAAAAGGATTCTTTGGATGATACAAGACAATATACTAGTATCTTAACAGATCTCTTAGCAGAGATTCTTTCTCTGCTAAATAAGTATTGATTCATCAATCTCTACTTCTAATGATGTAATTACTGCTACAGAGAAATGACACTGTCAGTGTTGGAGAGCATTTGCCTTTTATACATCTTTATTCATTGCAGGGCTACGACTTGTAGCTCTTTCTGCAAAGGATTTTGGGACAGTGTCATCTGGATTATGAGGCACTCTGAAGAAGTCTTTTCCCTTTAGCAAGCTTGTGGGACAGGAAAACAGACCTGAAACTCCATCTGATTTCATGACCTTCTCTCTAGGATGAAAGCTCAAGTAATCCAGATTTTCTACCATCAAAGGCAACACAAAAATGGAAACCCAATCCTTATAATCTCTGTATCAGTTGCTGAAGTGTTGGACACTGTCACATCTCATTATTGTCTTTGGATTCTTATACTCATATGTTACTTTTCTATCTTGACACCGTGATCATGTTGTTGTACCATTTTTATAGTTTTTCTAGAGAAACAAAACTACCCCAGAAGTTGGTATGTTTGCTGCTAGCGTTTCCAAAGCAGTTCACTTTATCTTATAGCAATCATAAGAACATAAATGATGTTAAAGGTAAGGATGCTAAAGAATTCAGAATATGGTCATGAACATAGTATTAATTTTATCTCATATACCAGTCTGCTGAAGCATCTTTTACTATAAAGGATGCTTCATATGTCCATTTCCACTGACATAGCTGGAGAATGGGAGATGACAAGTAGGCCCCTAAAGAAGGGACTAAGATATTGATTTTTTTCTCATGTACCACATGATAGAAACAGAAGTTAGTAGGTAATCCTGGAAGAATGAAGGATGCATTTCATCTTTATGTGGCTTCGGTTCAAGTAGTTGCATCATGTAGCTTACTCCAAATAAAATATCTCTGCTAGTTTAGATTTTAGCAAAAATACGAAAATAATTACCATGGGGGACTTTCTTTTGACCTTGTGCCCTGAAGATGAGCTTCCAAGAAACAGCTCTGAAAGGCTCCTCACCTTGGGCCACCAATAAATTCTACCTCCTTTACTCATTCCCATACTTTCTAAATGTGTATTTATGCATGTTCACTCAAATAATGTGTTTGCCTGAACAACACACTCACAGGATACCAGTCTAAAAAGAATAGCTTTAATTTTTTGACTACACCTGAGATCTTTTAGAGATTTGAAAGATGTTCCACAATTAGGTTTATGGAAGCTATCATTTGAAAGCTGAAAGTAATTTTAAACTCTGTCTCAGTAAGAAGCCGAACATAGGTTTCATGAATGTTTTCTTTCTTTTGTTGAGTCATCTGAATGCACCTTATTTCTTTTGGATTTTGGTATTTTCCAGTTTATATCTCTTTCCAATAGTACCATATGAAATAATAACCAAGGAAAAGCTTTATTATGAAGATTTTCTGTGACTGGGACATCAGCAAGCCAAAGACTTTCAAATGAGACACTACAGAAAAGAGGCTGCCCTGTTGACATGCTGTTGAGAGATGTCTTTCTTGAAAACTCCATCACAGCTAACTGAGCAATGGTCTCATGACATTAAGCTGGAAAGTTGGAGACTTTGCCTATGTTACTTAGAGCTGCAGAGTGTTTGGATGTTTGGAAATACCCCAATTCACACAAGTAAGAGAAAAACAAGCAGATGCAAAGGATGAGGGAAAGCATTTACAGTGTTTGTTAGCGTAGAAGCTTTCTGATGCACCTCAAAATCTTTTCTTCAGTCACTTTTTCGAGGTGTGCCTGGATGAGGTGATGCACACAATGAGATGCTTCCCCATTTCCATGCTTATGTGCCAGCTGCAGCAGCAAACTGAGGAGATCTGTTTTTCCCAAAAAACACAAGCAATGCTTCACTGGTGTGAGAAAGGCACAGTTATATTGCTTTCAGCGCAGCTTGAATGATTTACATCGGCTCCAGAAAGTCTTGCACAATGAACTCACATTCTCATTGCAACAGAGGAGCACAAAATGTGAGGAGAGGTTGGGGGTTTTGTGCCCCCATAACCATAGTTTTAAGTGGTTCTTCATGCGAAGGAAGGTGCTGTTTCAGGAACAATTTATGATTTCTGAACAATTTATGAGCATACATTTCTGAACAGGAAATTGGTTCAAGACACAAGTTATCACTGGCAGACCTCATTTATATGCAGCAAAAATATCACCTACAGCTTTCCTGGGATTGGCCCGTGCTCAACATGCCTTCACTGATTACACATGTTGCCTGCAGCTCTGTTTTGATTGCTCACACTCCATCCCTAAGGTCTCTTGGAGGAGAGAGTTACACAGAACATGTTGTTCCATAGGAACCTCCTTTTGACAAGGAATCTGTCTTCACTGTCGTGTCTGTCATACCAGACATAAATCAGAGTCAATATACCACTTTAAAAATAGTCTGGGCCTGCTTTACCTTCAGGCAGCCTTAGACAGTTGGCACAAACTGCCTCTGTCCCCAGACCCAGAGAGAGGCAGGTGCTCCTTCTGCTCTGCCGAATTTACGAACTTTTGTCAGCTGAAAAAGGAAGTTCCATGGGGAATCAAGATCTTCCTCTATTTGACCCTGGGAGGTTTTTCCCTTTTCCTTTTTGGCTTTATGCATCTTATCAGTGGCTCTTTATGCCCTCCCAGTCTAACTAATTGATTTCTTTCTCTTGCAATGCTTTTGTATAATTGGATTGTAATAAATGTGTTGAATATTGTTTTAACTTGTCCAATGCAAAGAATTGAGAACTACAGACTGAATCATAAAGCATCAGAGAATTTTGCTGGTATAAAACAGACACTTAATAATAATTCTGCTGTCACTTACATCTACATAAATCCAGTATGACTCCACTGGCTTCAAGTATTTTCTCAGCATTTACACCAGTCTGAGTGATGGCAGATTTTAACTCTTCATTCCTGTGGCGAGATAGATGAACTCCAGGCCAAGATACACAGACTGTGTTGGGAAAGCGGTGACTAATGCTACACATCAATTTGAAGAGGCTAAATTAAAAACACTAATGGTTGCCTGAGGACACTCTATTCATACAGAGGATGGCTAAGAAGTACCCCTTTACCTAGTATTGCAATGAATCTTTGCCATGGATAAAACCAGAAGTTTTTACATGTATTTCCTAAATTCGGTAAAGTATTATTTCCTGTACTAACATGATTCAAACAGTAAAAACAGGCTGCCAGGAAAGACTAGACTTTTCTCAAGAGAGCAATTATTTTCCCTATCACTGTAAGTCAATCTGGTCTCTGACTGCTCCAGTCTCCTCTCACTGCAGCAGACTGGCCAACTGCGCCAAATTGTGTGTCAAGGCTTTTGGCAGTGCAACCTATTTCCCACAGAACACCACACAGAGAATTGCACTCTTCATTTAAGTCACTGACTGGACTGGAACCATTGAACTCTTTTATACAGGATAGAAAAGCCCATGTTTTAGCTGCTATTTTGCATGGGGACTTCTTTTTTCATTGTGGCCACATACCACTGGCAACTATACAGATTAAAAACAATGCTTTAATCCACACAGACCCTTGACAGTACTGTCCATACATCCTAGGAGTAAACATTTTAATCAACCACTTCACAACTTTATTTAAATAAAAATCCTAGAAAGTAGGTGTGATGTTCTGTACTGCTTTACCTTGAACAAGAATATAGTTGATATATCTGATACTACTTTTGATTGAGTGTGAGTGTTTGCTCTGGAACCACAAGGAAAGATTCAGCCAATTTCTATGCTTTTCCTGACTAAATTTGGTTCACTAAGACTTGCAGCAGTGCCTACATGATACCAATGTGTTTTTGAAGGTCTCTAATTTTGTCTTGCATAATATTCAGGTCTGCATTTTTAGTTACTGTATCTAATTTAGGAAGATTCTCTGGTTTTCTATCCACTTTATGTATGTCTTGGAAAATAAATGGAAGCAGGCATGATTCAAACAATAAAAATTTCTAAATAAGGAAAAGACAGATAGGCACTTTTGGAACTTTTAAATGAAAACCTGATACAGGAGGAAGAAGTGAGTCTAGCAAATAAACTTCCTATGCATTGAAAGATCAAATAGAATCAAAAGCCGAGCAGTTAATATAACACATATTTATATTCAGTTGTATATAACACATATTCATATTTATTCATAGCTTATGCTGCAGAAAACAGCACTATCCTTGCAGGCAGAACAATCAGGAAGAATCTGGAAAACTTATCACTCAATGCTTAATGTTTTTTTTCCTTCATTGTTCACATTCATATGTAGCCAAATCTTCAAGTCTTGACCTACATTATAGTCACTCCCTGCCAAGAAAAAATTGACACTAGTTGTCAATTACTGTCACTAGTGCTAGAGCATACAAAATATTAAGGCTGGTGTTCTCATAGCTATTGTTTGTCCATAGGGAATTTCATGGCCTTTGAAGTAATTCAACATCTTGCTTACAACAAAGTTCAAAAGACAGTCATGTGCCTAAATTACTTACACTGGTTTTAAAACGATGCTCTAGAAGAGCTAAAGTGAAGTCACAGGAGCTTGGCTGGAGAGAAGCAGGGATTCAGATGGGAGACCTGTAGAAAGTATTTAGTTTATGAGCTAAAGGGAGGTTCCTATGACTGCCAACCTCCCTCATGCCCTGGCTCGTGTCTGACAGCTGTGCAGCTCTCTGCGGTGTATCATCGCCAGAGATCTGGGAGAGGGAGCTGTGCTGACAGTCCTGCCGGCAGCGCTCAGGGCTAGGTGCATGTCATTCCTCTCTCACAGCAAGGCAGGCTGTACGGCATGGTCAGTCGTCGAAACTTGCTCCAGCTAGTAAAAAGAGCAGGAGAGATTTTCAAGATTCACAGGGAGGTGTTTATCAATGTAACTCCTCTGTTTTAATAAGCACACTCCAAACATGGCAGATGTTACTCTAACAGCTCCTGAGCTTCTTGCAATGTCATGCACAGAGCCAGGCCTTACTGGAAGGACATATGGATTTCCATGTCAGGCTTTTTGTTTCTGGAAGCCAAGTCAATGTAATAGTCACCCTTTTGATATTCGTAAATAAGTTAGCACAGCATTTTCACAGTGGGAATTAACTGAGTACCTAATTACAGTGATAGAGAACTATTCTTTTGTGGCCTAATTAGAATATTGAAATACTGTACATGTCCTCCACTAAGGCCTGTATGTCTGTGTGAACATTCTCTCTCTAAAAAACAAAACCAAAGCATCAATATCACACATGGGCTTATGTGTTCGTTAAAGACAGGGGAAAACTTGTGTATGTCCTACCATGAAGGTATTTTCTGTGAACTGGGCCGTAAGATTGCAATTCTAAGCAGCCACACAATTAATTCTTCAGTTATGCAGTCCAATTAGGACAAATGCTTCCTTTCTAGTTTAATTAGAGATGGGTAAGCTCGTTTGAGCTTATTTGTATAAAATATGTGCTCATTACACAAGGCCTGGATTTTGTTCAGCTTGTTAGAAATGTTGTAAAAAAAGAGCTTTCTCACACTAGCTCTAGCCTTTTTAACCCTTTAAAGACCACAAATCTGACAGTCTATCAGTTATCCTCAAAGCACAGTACACTTGTTTCTCCCAGAAAAAGGGTGATTGCACTACAGTAGGAATATTTGTAAACTCCAAGCTGCCATGCAGATAAACATCTGCCACCATCAGATATCACTTATTATGACATCCCTCCCTGCGGGTTAATGTAATTTATAAAGGGTTTGTAGGGTTTGGGAATCTTTTTTCAGAGGTCCCTGGCAGCAGAATGAAGGAGAAACTTTGTGACTGACTCATAGCCAGAATGCTGACACAGAGCAGGGACTTATAAACCAATATGTGGATACTTCTGTGGGGAATGAAGTAGAAAAATTTCCATGAAAACTCTACAGTATGAAGCCACAAAGGGCAAGTCAGTTTAAATGTCCCAAGTAAAGGCAATGCCAATGATTTGAGCATACTCTTCCCCCCTTTCCTCCTCTTATGTTAATTATTTCTTTTGTGAGCTCATCCATTCAACAGAGAGTAGCTCATGGAAGTGAAAGCACATGTGTGAAGCTCATTCTGAAAAATGCCTAAAAGCAGGACATCGTTTATTCAAATCATATCAAATCAAGCACCCCATCCTGGTGATCATGGCAGGTTTTCTCCAGATATGCTCCTTCAGCCTTGGATCTTTGAAGCAGAAGGGAGGAAAGATTGCTACCTGTGGGCACAGAGAAATGAAGCCTCACCAGGTACAGCTGAAAGCCCCCAAACGTTGGCAGAAGTCCTGGCACAGGGGCAACATCAGAGTAGGAATCTCCCAGATGATTAAAAAAGGCACAAGGGCAAGCTGTCAAAAATTAAAGTCTAATTTATCCCTCTTGGAGCCACACATTACCCAACGCTGTCAGCAAAACGGACAGATGCAAACTACAGGCACACACAATGTGGTAAAGGGTAGCCTTGGCCAAATGAGCTCTGGGGCATGACACAGCTATCTTACAAATGCAAATCCACCCCTTTTCTCCTGCACGTGAGGGGGATTAAGCATGCAACAAGTGTGCATTCAAATATTGTGTGCACAAACACAGCTCTTGCCCTTTGAAATCCTAGCCCTGAAAGCCTCTAGTTTCTTCTGTAATGCTCGGAGCCTTGGTTTCAAAGGCACGGAAGAGGAGAAAGCTTAAGAGTGGTTCCCAGGTGATTTCTACAGGGCAGAAAATAGCCCACAGACTAAACAAAGCTTGGATTTGGGGTTTGGAGCCCATTGTTCAAAGGCTGAAGGAAAATGGCATGGCTCTACAGTCATGACTGTCCCGGCCTAAGAGCTGCCTGCAGCCATTTGCAGGTTGACAAAATCTCTGAATCAGAGGGAGAATGTAGCATTTATACAAGATGAAACTCTAGGTTATGTATTTGGGACCACATTAAAAGTCTACTGAACCTAATGGAAACCTGGGCTTCAGAGCCCATAAGATGTCATAGCAATGATATATGACTCAGCCTTACAAGCAGAGGTTTTGGCTTTCTCCAGGGCTCGGTGCTGAGCTTCTTACTGTCTCAACACCCACATTCTCAGGATTGCCTTGTGAGTGATATAATGAAGCTGCAATTTTCATAATTTTATTTAATTCCCGCAGATTTACAATGACATCATGGTATTTATGATCTTGTATTTTCACAGGTGTCATGTCGTCATCTCTTAGTCTGAACAGTTGTTTCATTACTGTTAAATGGGATGGGGTGGAGGGGAAATGCTGATTTTGAGCTGGGACCTACTGGGACCTGTCATGCTGTATTAGAAAAATAACCAAATACAGGCATTTTTTCAGCCACGTATCAGAGGAAAATAATAGCATGATTTTGCTTTAAGGGTATATACTATCCCAAGATAATTTTTTAATTTCAGAGGGAGATTTCTGAAGTGATTGGCCAAAATGCAAAGGGGAGACCTTCATAATTGGTAACCCGAAGAGGTTTTCTCTCTCACCCATTCGACGGGCAAATTGTGGCAAATAGAAACACTAAAAGAGATGACCATGACCAAAGGAGTGGAGGTCTCAGCAACAGTCACGGAAGGGGAAGCTCTTCTGGAAGAAAGCAAGATAAAATTTCCCCTTATATCTGCAAATGAATGATACTTTCCCACAAAGGAAGCATTTTTTCTACTCCAATTTTCTGCTCTGGAAGCAAATTGAATTATAGGGGTCATTTTACTGGAACTGTGCTTGTCCCTCAAAGTTGAACTTCAAATACTTTGCAACAGATTAATAAAATACATAGATGACAAAAAGAGGAGGAAATACAGCAATAGAGACTTGTCTCCTGTTATCTCTGAGACGTTCAGAAATTTTTATTTTTTGGTCAGGTACTATACAGGGATCCATATCATGTTAGTATTACCATGACTGCTAAACATAAATCTAAGTCATTTCAGCTGGAGTTCCTCTGACTTCCCTTTCTGAGCACGGGTAAGTTGTTGTGATGTTATTTCAAACCAGACCTGTGTGTCAGAGAAGTGACTGGCCTAACTCCCAGCTCCCATGTGTCTTTTTCTGCATCTTATCTCAAACTTCACTGTAACTGTCAATATCCTCAGAAAAGAGGTTAGAATAAAAACGAGTAAAATGTTTATTCCGGTTTTCAGGTGGTATAAGATACTATATCTACTATCAGTTACAATGAAGTGTACCCATGCACTTTTTCTCTAACCGCAATCCCATTAATTGAGATGGGGAGGACACAGTTCTTCTAGTTGACACTTGCCCAAGTATGCTAAATTTGCCTTAAGCAATTGCCTTCTGGGTAAAAAATTCTTTGAGCACTCACACAGCCCAGAGAGAGCATGAGCAACTGTCCTGTCGTTGCGCCAAGCACTTGGAACAGGAGCTACACTGTGTGTCACATTAAGGAACATTTACAATTGCAAGAGGTTAAAGGCGGAAAGGGAGTGCGGATGGTAGAGATACCTTTGGAATTTGGCCGACAGATTACAGGGAAGGCTGAGACATCTGTAAAAAGCTAAGAAAAGCACCCAAAGTGA
Source organism: Donacobius atricapilla (assembly GCA_013397315.1). Classification (NCBI taxonomy): domain Eukaryota; kingdom Metazoa; phylum Chordata; class Aves; order Passeriformes; family Mimidae; genus Donacobius; species Donacobius atricapilla. The sequence continues at coordinate 13,709 of WBMY01000787.1, forward strand.
GAAATCTTGCAGATAGAGAATATGTTTGCCTACACCTGCTGGATTTTCTGTGTGTCCTAATATATCTGAGATTGAAGGGAATATTTTTCATTAGAGACAGAGAGCACAGTTATCTCCCCATCATTGCACTGAACAAAGAGGTATGAAACTGCTTATGACCATGAAGCTATTAAGAAGGTTCTGATAACTGCAGACAAATCTGAGTCACTGATAAGGTAACTGTTCAGGTACCGCTATTTCTTTTGGGCAGGAGGATTTCTTTGTGTCAAGGAGGACGTATAGATCTTGGCATCAGACAGCAGGACTCTCCTTCAGCAGAGATTCTTCATGAACGTAATCAGCCTTATGATATGATGGATAAACCTTGCATAACTAAAAGAAGGGAAAAAATTAGATGACAGGAACTAATAATCGTTTTTTACAGTAGAAGATGGTCATCAGTGGAGCCAACAAGGGTTTCAGATTTGGAAAAGGGGGTGAAATATATCAGAATCTCCAGATTTTGTCTGTTATTTAGGAGGTAGAGTTAAAGCCTGATTAAAAAGAACTACAGAAGGCCACACAGAACTAAGACATAAAGTAAGAAAAAGGCAGATGAAATTCAGTGTAGATAACTGTAAACTGCATGTCAGTGAAAAAAGTTCCAGTTTAATGTGAGCTTTGAGCAGCTTTGATGGGACTATTTCTCTATGGAAATAGGATCTTGGTTTTCACGGGGAAAAAAACCTCAATCACTATTCTATACCAGTTAAAATGATAATTTGTATGCTTGGAATTGTCTGAGAAAAAAATAGCATAGTAGAAAATGTCTCAATCTTTGTTCTTCCACACCTTGAGTACAGTGTATTTCCTTAAAGGACATAGAAGATATGGAAAAGGCAAAGAGAAAAACAGGAATGGTCAAATGCTTTTGTTGAAGAAAGAATTAAACTAGAGCTCTATGGGAAAAACTATTGAGGTTATTGTTGTTAATAGTTCCTAATAAGGCAATAAGTGCAAAAGAAAATAAATAACAAGGAAAAAGCATCCATCATTTCCTCTGTAGGAACCAGGAGACATCAAATGAGATGACTGCAGAAAACAAAATACAAAATACCTCTGCAGGGTGTGCCACACAGAAGACATCAGGGCAGTGGGCATATTAAGCGAGCAAGGATTCAAGAAAAAATTGCACAAATTCAGAAAAGAAAAATCTGATAGGAGGCTACTGCATACAGAGGCCCAGGAATTACTGAACTGTTTGTCATTGGATATTAGGAAGGTGGTCAAGAGAAATATGCCTCTTTCCTTAACACCTGGCATTGGACACTTCTGGAGACAGGACGGTAGACAAGGTCAGTTTAGTTTGATTTTTTTTCCAAGTTTTTGGTCACCTTTCCATTTGCAACATACAACAAACTATCCCTTTGGCACTATGACACAGCTGCAAATACTTTTCTACTCTCACCACCGCAGCCATGGTGATTCAGATATCTGCTAGCACGTGAAATCTACTCTTATCCTTGAGCTTCTGTAGGGCCATTCCTCAAACCAAGGCAGCATGGGGTTAACTGCAGGTATAGCAGTCACTGACTTCTGTGGGACTTAAAACTATATATCTGCTTAAGATTTTTTCTGAAAAAGGAAAGAAAAGAATTATTACTTTGCTGAATGCAGACTATCACATTTATGTCTTTTAACAGCAAGAAACCATACCACCAGGCAATCAGGAATATGTGTGGAAGCTAGTAACTCTTCCAAGAATTTTAACTAATACTGTCTCTGTTTTGTATTTCAGACTAAGTTTTTTCTTTCCAATTAGCAAGTGCTGGCAGGCTTCTTTATAAACAACATCATATTTATTTTTTAAATTTTTTATTTATTGTAGAGGTGCAGGCCAAGAGTATGTCTCACTTTACATAGCTGAATAGTTCTTATCTAGCAAGATATTGGTTCCTGGATTAGAGGAAATATTTCATCCCAGGAAAAGTCTTTATCCACACTAATACTTGGGAAAAGATAATGGCAAATCTGTATATTTGCAGTCTGGATGAAGTAAATAACTCAGTCTTGCAAACAGATGTGATCTCATTTCTAGACTGTTCTATAATTTGTTTTTGTCAGGATGTATTTAATTATCTTCTTTTCAATACCAGAGTTAAGCTTTTGAAAAGATGATTACTTTATGCAAAGGATCCAAAATTATGAAAAATAACTGTGAAGTAGGGAAATATACTGATGATTAATTCTTCAACTTTGAGAGCGCAGCTACTACTCTCCAGAAACTGGACTGCTATGAGGAGTTAAAACAGAGAAGTCAGGAGTTATAGGCTGTTTGCCCAAGGAAATATGAGATCCTCCTGTCTGTAGGTGACGAAGACTTAATGGAAAGACAAACTCTGAAATTTCCCTCCATTGTTTCATAGCATAAGATGGCTGTAGGAGGCTGCTCCTCAGTCTGTCTGGGCAGGGCAAATAAGCTAACCCCAGAAAAGTTCTCATCCCAGAAAAAAGTGTTGAGCCAAAGGACAGGGTTTAGCCTGTGGACTGCTTATTGCTTCTTTCTTACATGATACTACGACACAGTAGGCCTGTCTTTGGGTTTGTTACAGTGGAGCAGAGAGGCTGCATGTTCTTTCAGCCTCCTCTGCATCTCTGCAATCCAATTTCCCCTCATACCCTCCTAAGAGATGGGTGAGTGAAATTATTCCAGTTTTGAAACATTTATTTGAAATCTTAAGCAGACTGCTTAAGCTCACAGGCCAGCATGCTGGCAGCATGGTGTCTCTTCATTTCCAGTTCTGGGTTTTCATCACAGTATCTTCTGCCAGGAACAGAGTTCAGACAGCCTCTAGACACTTCTCTGGAGATCTAGTCAAACCTTCCCACGAAGGCAAAGTGGCTGCAGGCAGCCCACATAGTTGTGAGCCAAAGGAAGAAAGCAGGGATCAGAAATTTAATATCTCATTGTAAAAAACAAACGCCTGGAACTTCAAGTATACTTCCATTATGAGGAATACATTACAATAGAATTGTCTATGTCTCTATATAACCATGGGATTCAAGATTTTCTTCCAGTTTAATCAGGGTATAGCCATGTCCCCTTTGTGTCCCCTGTGTCTCATCTTTTGAGACACATCCTTTATTGTTTTTGTTGGAAGGTCACAGCATTGTACAAGAACTTGTTGAGGTTTTCTGTTCTCCAAATACATGCCTCAGGCAGACCTTCCAGAGTTTTCACTCTCGTTGGAGGACTTACCATGCCTTAACTGTGAAAATACTCACCTTGTCCTTGCATGTCCTAGCCACTCGTCATTGCATTGTTCAAACTACAGAGCTACTGCACTACAGAGATCTGTATTCTGCTTCTGGGAATGTGTAATGAATGCCAGCAGGCAGGGAAGTACCTCCTAGGACTCTCCTGGCTTAGCAGTTATTGTGGAACAGCAGAGAAAAAATAGGGTCCTGACACAACATGCTTTATTCTTATGCTTCATTACAAGTTACATTAGAAAAAATAGATCAACAAAAATGAATCAACACTTCCCCATATTTGTTGGGAACCCTGGGACACAATCTATTTTCAGTTTAGCTACAGAAATATCTGTATCTCCCAACTCTCATAGGGAGATGAATTTGGATTTTTATTTCCAGAACACCTACCCACCTTGCACGAGTCTGGACCCAATTAGCCCATTACAGAAAAACAGGGTCCTCATGATGAGGCCATGCTGTTCCCCCAGTCAGAAAGCCAAGTTGATAGGAAAATTCTCAAGATGGGTTCTCAGAGGCCATTGCTGGAGTGAGCAGACCTGCTGAGACTTGTAAGCTTTGAGTCCCTTGCCTTGTGACTCTGTCCATCTGTGGTGGAGGTATCCAGGTTTTCTGGTCCACTCTTGCTGGAACAGCACAGGATCAACACCCTTGTCATACCTGGGGCTATGAATCTGAAATAATGCTAGAGGTGTCCATAGTGACTGTGGTTTGGTCATGAGCACGAGCTCTCCACTGGCTCTTCTCTGTGTGTTCTGCAGAGCCACAAGTGCGTCTCCCATCTCTTATACTGACTTTGCTAAACCAGTCATCAACTATCTGTCATGCTTATACTCACTTGCATACCTGTACAACACAGTGCCATCCCACGTGAAGAGTGTCCCTTCTTTTTGCTCTTCAGTTTTCCCTTTCACCCTGTCTCTTCTACTGTTTCAGATCTGAGCCCTGTCTTTGTCTTCCCATCCAACCTCACTTCTTTGCCACTTAAAACCTGTGGCACAGTGTATTTCAGGTGGAGAGGAGTTTACAGTCTTGGGTATACGTCAAGGTTGTGCAAAATGATTGCAGCCTCCTCAATCAATTTCAAACATGTTATGATGGGGTCTTTTCATCTGATTGTTTCTGCAGTGTTGGAAAAGCCAAAGATATGAGCCCAGCATCTGCAGTTCCTCAGTATTCTTTTAAAAAATTATTATTATTTTATTGGCTAGTGTAGTGAGAGACTGTGGAAGTGCCTGTTTGGTTTGACCCAACTTCTCAAACAGATGTTTTCCAGTTGTGAGAGGATCTGACCTTTATATAAATCAAGATCTTTTTAATGTTGTGCCCAAGCACTGGAAATAACAATATAGTTTAGTGATGGTTTTCATAACTTGAAAGGCAAATTTCTAGCTGGGATGAATAGTAGCTGTATTTGTACTCGTATTGTTTAAATTAAAATGCAGGTCTATTGACTGTTGTTAGTCGATTTGCCTTCTAGCATTGTTCTGAGCATCTTCGAAGCCATAAAATGAGACATCTCAATTGATGGGAGAAAAGTGATTAGTAGAAGCAGAATACCAGAAACCCACTAACTCACTAATCAGTTATTTTACTGACTTTGTCAGACTGTAAATTGCAGCTATTGCATTTCCCCATAAGCAGACTTCTACTCTGATACTGAGGGATGACATCTGGGACATGTTTGAAATATCACAAAATGGGTTACACATATAATTTTTTCCAGATCATTCACAGAGATAAACTAGAGTAGATGAGGGAAAGGATGAAACTAAGAGTGGCTTTGGTCTTGTGTTTTCCATACTTCCTATAGCTTTTTGTCTCTTTTGGGAGACTCTGTATGCCAGCAAGTTCCTCTGATTATTTATTTCCATTGCACTCAATTGCACAATTACTTATGGGCAAACTTCCTTCTCCTTCTTCTAGCAAAAGAAAAGTCATGTTGAAGTTCTGGCTCTGATGATATTTATTGTGTTTACTGAGCATCAGAAGTGGATGACTGGATATTCACTTTCTGACAGTGAGACCTACTTCCAAGTATCTTCATCTTCTTGGTTTCTCTTCTCTCAAGGCTGCCCTCCAGCCAGAAATTTTTTTCTACCCTTCTCTACTGAGACTGCCTCCTTACTTCCAGATATGAGCCAAAATCTCTCCTGACAGTCTTGAAGCAATTGCAAAGTACTGGATTGAGATTGTTTCCTTATGACAATGAAATGAAAATTCTACTTACAGTGATACAGATCTGAAGAGCTTATGAACATGTGACATGGTTTTTAAAACCTCATGCTTTAAATCCTGATTCCAGTGCTTGGGCTTCAGTTTCGAATTGCAAATTTCTCATGCATTAAAGGACAAATAAAAACAAAAGAGTAGTTCTATGCATATTTGGCTGTGAAGCATTATTTGTTCACATGATCATTTTCTCTTGCTTCTACCTATACAGAACCTTTAGGTCTCAATTTTGCTTTGTCCTTTATGTTGAGCTAGCCAAAAGTCAAAGTGCAGTTCAGATACAGCCACAAAAAAAGTTCACAAAGCTGGTGAAATAAAAAATTTTTTAAGATCTCCAGCTGAATACCATAAGTAGATTTCCACATAAAGAGACACTGGTCACAACTTTGCTTTGTAGATTTGCAAACCTGTGACTAATCAAAATTTATTTGTGGAGTGCATTGCAAAACCTGAAGCCAGATGTGTTACGCGTCATTTAGACTTTATTGGGTACATTTAGTTGGAAAGCATATTTCTTTTTTACTCTCTTCATTGGGCAACATTTGCACACAAAATTCCTTAAGCAACCCACAAACTGCCTTTAAAATATTAATTTACTTTGTAGCTGAACACTTGAAAGCTACAAGTATGAGCTTATCAAGCTGTGTGACACAGCTTTTCCATAGACACATTTAAGTGTCTACACTTAGGGTGCTCCAGGCAGTCACATAAGAAATCTGACCATAACTAGATGTTCCTAGTAGGGTAAGCAACAAGAGAACTCACTAGTATGTTGTTTTCTTGTACTTTTTTGTCATGGAGATATTCATCTGGGGAAAAAAAAAAGACAGCAAAAAATTGATTTTCATAACTAGATAGGCTTAATTCATATCAACTAAAGAACAGCAATGTGTTCTGAAGCTCAGTTAGAAATGTGCAAATCTATTTTTAAATGCATAATCCCAAGCATACAGGAGCTAATGCATTTTGTATCATCCTGAATGAATTTTAAATGGACCGATTTTTAGAAAAATACATGGGAACAGAAACTAAAGTCACAAAAAAGTATTTTACATGTTTGGAAACCCATAAAGCAGTTCTTTTTTCCATACAGTAGGTAAATCCATAATTTCTCAAAATCCAACTCACACCATGGGTGATTTCACTGCAAAACTAAGGTTTGATTATATTTTTGAAATGCCTGTAGCCAGGATTAACCAGAGAAAGTTTAATATCACACCTGACAGATACAGGAACACAAAAAGCATTTATCAGTTACATTAGAAGCCACAGAATGGCAAATGTATTTCATTCTTTTGTTCCTCAGTGTTTTGTCTGAAGAACTGGTCTCAGTTGAGAGACAGCCCACCAACTACAGTAAGAAACAAATGCTGAATTACTTTTATTATTCAAAACACTGCAGCCTATTGTCCCTAGAGAGCAGAGACCTGAATCAAGGACCTGCTGTTTCCTAGGTTTCCTAGGTTTCATACGCCAATAAAATCTAGGGGTTTTTTTCCAAGCTCATGATAAGCTCAGCTGCTGTACAGGTCTTTGAAGGAATAAAGGGATCATAACTGAAGCATGGTATGAGTCTGTTTCATCCAGCACAACCAAAACAAGAGTTCAGGCCTGGTCTTACACTTGTGCATTGATCAATACCTCACGCCAACATATTAACCCCTTAACCATCCCGGAAGGAGGTAATATGATAGCAAAAAAAAAAAAAACCAACTCCAGCAATACTCTCAGTTTCACAAAACAAATAAACAAACAAAAATATGACATGAAAGAAAACGGTTGACCCCCACACCCTCTCATTTCAGAAGAGAAATGTTTTATACAGCAACTACTATATATAAAACAAGACTACAAGAAGAGCAAATCTCTGTGTGGCACCTGTGACCATTTTATAAAGAACCTTGTTGAGCGCAAATAAGGTGGAGTAAAGGGATAAATTAAAAATCTGTTTCACCTGTGGAATCTACTTATAATTATGAAAACATTAAATTAAGTGTTAGAACTGTGTTGTAGGATTTTTTAGGGAATATAGGCTTTGAGAAGTCTTTGCTAAATTAACAATTCATTAAGAATATATTTTTAAATGGCATTATTCTTTGCAAGTCAGCTGTTTTAAAAAACTCTTTTCTCTCTGATGAATAGCATGGAGCTAGGAATATCTTTTCAAAAGTTCAGTTTATTTGTGGGAAATTAAATAGAGGAGTGAGAGGAGTCTTCTCTATAGAATTTTTTCTGTTTCGTATCAGTTCCTTTTTCCTTGTACTCTGTCTCTTGCTGATCAATTTACATAAAGTGAACAGAATTTCAGAGCCAAAAAATGATTTCTGCAATTTTATATAGGATGGTGTGTCTCTAAAGCATTGGTTTTTATGTTTCTGCCTATACAAAATATACATAAATAGCTGAATTTTCTCCTGTTCATTCATGTAGAAGGCAATGCTACAGCTACAGGGACACTAATTTTTACTTTTTCTATTATATTGTAATTTTCAGAAGAGTTAAGGACGATGATAAATAATATATCTTGGAAATATCAGTTGCACACAGTTTTTCTAATTAAAAATTATACATCTTAGAAATATTCTTAGCTCTTTTAATGCAATTCCTCTAAAATTATGTATAACTCTCACATTTTGACCTGGTGATCAGAAGGCACCTGCTGTTGTACCTGGCCACCAAGTCCGCCCTTGAGATCCTGTAACATCTTCATGAACTTCTGGGGACAAAAGTGAGCATTCTCAGCTGATGCCGTTTAGGTTTTGCATTTTTTCTTTCATATGTTCTCTATNGTTATCTCAGGTTTCAGTTGGGCAAAAGGCAACACCAATAGACATGAAGAAAGATATTTAGTCTGGAGTTTGGGCTTCACTATTTCCACTATAAGTTATATAAAAAACACAAAGCAAAAAGTAGTTAGTAAGATTTCTGCCAAATAATTTTTGGACTAGAAGGCAGCACAGTGAAGATGTTTTCCTGAAAGAGTGCAAGCGTGTTACACCTAGTATTCTCAGTACTCAGTGTTCTACTGAGTATTTCTTTGTCTGTTGCCAAGCTGAGGAAAGAAGGAAGGAAAGCTCATCAGGGATTTAGTGAGGGCTATCTGGAACAAGTAATCCTTTTGTGTTTCCCTCTTATATTGTAGTGACCTTCCCTCTCCACGAAGAAAACCCATCATAGGTGTCCTACTGGCTGGGGATTTTTTGAAAGGAGCAGCGTGTAGCTTGGCTTAGTATGTGTCATGTCATGTACTGACTGTGCTGCAGAAGAGCCTTCTGGAAATCAGAAATGATCAGAAAGCAAAACTTTTCACTGCTTTATTCAAGAGAGAAAGAATCAAGTTTCTACAGAACAGGTTTCTCCTCAGACAATCAGAAAAAAATATTATTGTTTTTCTACATAAAACTACCCATATGCAGATAGAATCTGTCAGTTTTGTTCTGTATGGATGAGCTCCCCATTGCTTTGCAAATTTTTTTTCTAGTTTATCTAACAAACTACAAAGGAAAACACTGTGGAGAAAGGTTAGAGCCTGAAAAACCTTGTGAGAGTTTAATTGTTCTGCACTCTCTCTTTCCTTCTGAACCCTTGTCCTCCTGTATGACTGCAGGTAGAAGGGGAAACTGCGTAGCTCTTGCTTGGATGAAGAAGTTGAGAAGCACATGGGGGTCTGACCTTGCAAGACTTCCAGGAGACCAAACTAAGTGCACTGAAACCTTCCCCAAAACCAACCAGAGGAGAGAAGAAATGGACTGCAGCCACAAGAAGATAATACCCCTTAAATTATTTACTTTTTAAAAACGTTTGTTGCTGCAGTGCAGCTTCATGAGGTGGATACCTGCTCGACAATGTCACCCTGCTCCTGCTCTATATGCTTCCTTGCTTCATTTATGAAAATCTGACCTTTACAATGTAATTATTTTAAGTTATTTGGGTTCTTTTATGTCTAAATGTAAACATTTTCAAAAGATCTTTTTTCATTAAAATATATAAGGCAAATAAATGCAATATATTTTGGGCATTAGATCAGAAGACTTTAGTTAGGTCTTTTTTTCCATGTCACCTCCTAAGGAAAGTACACATTAAACTGCATAGTTTTGTATGGCAAAATAAGTAGAGCTTTTCATCACCAGTGGTTCTGAGCAAAAGCTTAGTTTTCTAGTGGAACACACAATCTTCTGCTGGATGAAGCTCTGAAAGCAATCTAGATGTTTCTCCATTAAATAATTTTGAACACAAGGGATATTCTTCTATTGCCCTTGAAAAAGCTCCCTGAATGACCTCTTGAGGAATTTGGGCTGAAGATTTCTTTCAGATTTGTAACAGATCGGTGTGTTTCTGAAGTACTGTGTGCGTGTGCCTGCATTGTGTGTACGTATGTGTGCATGTTCAAGCATAGATTCAAAAAATCCTCATGGTCAAGCATCAGTCAAAAGGAAGAGAGTCTGTGTTTTGGCTTAGATTGGCAAGGAGGAAATTAAATGCTTCAAAGGATTATTAAGACATTCTAAAAATTGGAACGTTTAAACCATAGGAAAAACATGAAGCATGAGGCACGAAGATGAAAGAGAAAGGCATACATGTAAAACCAAACCCAACAGAAAAGTGTCCTGCTTTCAGACTTCCAGTAAACTTCCAGGGACTGGCAAACTTGGTCTTGACTGGCTGCCAAATACGACCATTGTAAGACATGCTAGAATTTATAACCCAAGAAACACCTCTAATTAATTACTTAGCACTTTTCTCAAGTTCCCCCTTTCTCCTTCTAGTGCTAGCCTTAATATATTTCTTATATATGGACATTTTGCTCCTACACACTCCCTTCCCTTTCTAATTTTCATAATACAGGGATTTGGGTTCAAACCCCACAGTTACGTTAGGAAAGAGTTAGAAGCTGCATCTTCTGGGAATGGGGAGTAGGAGTATTCTGCTCCCCAAAAAGAAGCAGGGTCTGTTTGTTTTTTTCCCAGCTACTAGAGAGCAATTTTTGTTTTGTTATCAAGGAGGTGATACATCTCACCTTCCCCCCTCCTTTCTTTTAAATGGTGGTGAAGGTAATTTGGATTTCTTNTATTCAGACCTTTTTTCTCATCTACTAGCACTCCTTTGAGGATGTGTGATTTTAGCTTATGCTTGTGCTAAACAGCCCTCAGCAGTCCAATTTATAAGATAGGCCTGGAAAGGCCTTAAAGTCCCATCATGATTAACTGGAGGGACCCTTGACTTTCATCTAAAGAGAATATCTTTTGACATGAGTTCCTAACATCTTCCCAAAGTATCTACATCCAGTACACTTCAGGCTCTTTAGAACATTACTGCACATAGGTTCATGTAATTGTTCTTAGTTTAGCATGTTTTTATACCTTTTTACGGCTGGTTGAACTATTTTTTTTGGAAGCTAGTTATCTAGGAAACATTTCTTTTATGTGGATAGTTAATTCTAAAACTGAACCTATATGTTTATAAACATAATACTTTGCTTATTTTTTCTGGATGACTTAATAAAAAGCCTTCGAGTTACTTCGATACATCATTTATATCAACTATTATGTTTGGTTTCTGTTCATAGTTCTTGAAACACCTTGTCTTTATGGTTTTTGCAATTTTATTTTCTCAAGCTTGAAAACAACTGAAACGGATCATGGCAGGGTACTTACAGCTGCCAACCTTTCTTGAAGGCAAATGTAGCTCCAGTTCCTTCTCCTCAAACAGTAATTTCTTCACTTGTAAATAGCAAGT